>JAOBSW010000265.1:0-77103 GCA_026214975.1 Gentiana macrophylla | reverse complement strand
GGCGTGCCTTATTTATCGTTAAAGTCGATATCACATCGATACTTCAAAGAAAATTACAAGCGTTTTTAGTACTTTTTTATTACCCATAAGTACTTAGCGTGTGATTTTGATTCCTTGTACAAGGCCATTACGGCCTCCGTTTTGCTTGCCGTTTGCGCGGCGTGCCTTATTTATCGTTACGTCGATATCACATCGATACTTCAAAGAAATTACAAACATTTTTTCATACTTTTTTACGTACCCATAAAGTATTAAGCGTGTGATTTTGATTCGCTTGTACAAGGCCATTACGGCCTCCGTTTTGCTTGCCGTTTGCGCGGCGTGCCTTATTTATCGTTACGTCGATATCACATCGATTACTTCAAAGAAAATTACAAACGTTTTTTTATACTTTTTTTTGTACCCATAAGTATATAAGCGTGTGATTTTTGATTCCTTGTACAAGGCCATTACGGCCTCCGTTTTGCTTGCCGTTTGCGCGGCGTGCCTTATTTATCGTTAAGTCGATATCACATCGATACTTCAAAGAAAATTACAAACGTTTTTTTAGTACTTTTTTTTGTACCCATAAGTACTTAGCGTGTGATTTTGATTCCTTGTACAAGGCCATTACGGCCTCCGTTTTGCTTGCCGTTTGCGCGGCGTGCCTTATTTATCGTTACGGTCGATATCACATCGATACTTCAAAGAAAATTACAAGCGTTTTTAGTACTTTTTTTGTACCCATAGAGTATAGCGTGTGATTTTGATTCCTTGTACAAGGCCATTACGGCCTCCGTTTTGCTTGCCGTTTGCGCGGCGTGCCTTATTTATCGTTACGGTCGATATCACATCGATACTTCAAAGAAAAATTACAAGCGTTTTTTTAGTACTTTTTTATTACCCATAGAGTACTAGCGGCGTGTGATTTTGATTCCTTGTACAAGGCCATTACGGCCTCCGTTTTGCTTGCCGTTTGCGCGGCGTGCCTTATTTATCGTTAAGTCGATATCACATCGATACTTCAAAGAAAATTACAAAGCGTTTTTTTATACTTTTTTATTACCCATAAGTACTAGCGTGTGATTTTGATTCGCTTGTACAAGGCCATTACGGCCTCCGTTTTGCTTGCCGTTTGCGCGGCGTGCCTTATTTATCGTTACGGTGATATCACATCGATACTTCAAAGAAAATTACAAGCGTTTTTTTAGTACTTTTTTTACGTACCCATAAGTACTTAAGCGTGTGATTTTGATTCCTTGTACAAGGCCATTACGGCCTCCGTTTTGCTTGCCGTTTGCGCGGCGTGCCTTATTTATCGTTAAATTCTTCGATATCACGCCGATACTTCAAAGAAAATTACAAGCGTTTTTTTAAGTACTTTTTTTGTACCATAAGTACTTAAGCGTGTGATTTTGATTCCTTGTACAAGGCCATTACGGCCTCCGTTTTGCTTGCCGTTTGCGCGGCGTGCCTTATTTATCGTTACGTCGATATCACGTCGATACTTCAAAGAAAATTACAAGCGTTTTTTATTACTTTTTTTTGTACCCATAGAGTACTTAGCGTGTGATTTTGATTCCTTGTACAAGGCCATTACGGCCTCCGTTTTGCTTGCCGTTTGCGCGGCGTGCCTTATTTATCGTTACGGTCGATATCACATCGATACTTCAAAGAAATTACAAACGTTTTTACGTACTTTTTTTGTACCCATAAAGTACTTAAGCGTGTGATTTTGATTCCTTGTACAAGGCCATTACGGCCTCCGTTTTGCTTGCCGTTTGCGCGGCGTGCCTTATTTATCGTTAAGTCGATATCACATCGATTACTTCAAAGAAAATTACAAACGTTTTTAGTACTTTTTTTGTACCCATAAAGTACTTAGCGTGTGATTTTGATTCCTTGTACAAGGCCATTACGGCCTCCGTTTTGCTTGCCGTTTGCGCGGCGTGCCTTATTTATCGTTAGTCGATATCACATCGATTACTTCAAAGAAATTACAAACGTTTTTTTAGTACTTTTTTTTTACCATAAGTACTTAAGCGTGTGATTTTTGATTCCTTGTACAAGGCCATTACGGCCTCCGTTTTGCTTGCCGTTTGCGCGGCGTGCCTTATTTATCGTTAAAGTCGATATCACATCGATACTTCAAAGAAATTACAAACGTTTTTTTACTACTTTTTTACCGCCCATAAGTACTTAAGCGTGTGATTTTGATTCCTTGTACAAGGCCATTACGCCTCCCTCCGTTTTGCTTGCCGTTTGCGCGGCGTGCCTTATTTATCGTTACGGTCGATATCACATCGATACTTCAAAGAAAATTACAAACGTTTTTTCGTACTTTTTTTGTACCCATAAGTACTTAGCGTGTGATTTTGATTCCTTGTACAAGGCCATTACGGCCTCCGTTTTGCTTGCCGTTTGCGCGGCGTGCCTTATTTATCGTTAAGTCGATATCACATCGATACTTCAAAGAAATTACAAACGTTTTTTTAGTACTTTTTTTGTACCCATAAGTACTTAGCGTGTGATTTTGATTCCTTGTACAAGGCCATTCCGGCCTCCGTTTTGCTTGCCGTTTGCGCCGGCGTGCCTTATTTATCGTTCTGGTCGATACCACATCAGTACTTCAATGAGAATTACAAGCGTTTTATTTCGTACTTTTTTTTATTACCCATAGAGTACTTAACTGTGTGATTTTTGATTCCTTGTACAAGGCCATTCTGGCCTCCGTTTTGCTTGCCATTTGCGCCGGCGTGCCTTATTTATCGTTCTGGTCGATATCACATCAGTACTTCAAAAAGAATTACAAACGTTTTTTTAGTACTTTTTTGTACCCATAGAAGTACTAAGCGTGTGATTTTGATTCCTTGTACAAGGCCATTACGGCCTCCGTTTTGCTTGCCGTTTGCGCGGCGTGCCTTATTTATCGTTACGGTCGATATCACATCGATACTTCAAAGAAAATTACAAACGTTTTTATTACTTTTTTTTCCGTACCCATAGAGTACTTAGCGTGTGATTTTGATTCCTTGTACAAGGCCATTACGGCCTCCGTTTTGCTTGCCGTTTGCGCGGCGTGCCTTATTTATCGTTACGTTCGATATCACATCGATTACTTCAAAGAAATTACAAACGTTTTTTCGTACTTTTTTCGTACCCATAAAGTATAGCGTGTGATTTTTTGATTCCTTGTACAAGGCCATTACGGCCTCCGTTTTGCTTGCCGTTTGCGCGGCGTGCCTTATTTATCGTTAAAGTCGATATCACATCGATACTTCAAAAAAATTACAAACGTTTTTTTATACTTTTTTTGTACCCATAAGTATAGCGTGTGATTTTTGATTCCTTGTACAAGGCCATTACGGCCTCCGTTTTGCTTGCCGTTTGCGCGGCGTGCCTTATTTATCGTTACGGTCGATATCACATCGATACTTTCAAAAAATTACAAACGTTTTTTTAGTACTTTTTCGTACCCATAAGTACTTAAGCGTGTGATTTTGATTCTTGTACAAGGCCATTACGGCCTCCGTTTTGCTTGCCGTTTGCGCGGCGTGCCTTATTTATCGTTACGTCGATATCACATCGATACTTCAAAAAAATTACAAACGTTTTTTCGTTTTTTTTCATTTTTTGTACCCATAGAGTACTTAGCGTGTGATTTTGATTCCTTGTACAAGGCCATTACGGCCTCCGTTTTGCTTGCCGTTTGCGCGGCGTGCCTTATTTATCGTTACGTCGATATCACATCGATTACTTCAAAAAAATTACAAACGTTTTTTCGTACTTTTTTTTTACCCATAAAGTACTAAGCGTGTGATTTTGATTCCTTGTACAAGGCCATTACGGCCTCCGTTTTGCTTGCCGTTTGCGCGGCGTGCCTTATTTATCGTTACAGTCGATATCACATCGATACTTCAAAGAAAATTACAAACGTTTTTTCAGTACTTTTTTTACGTACCCATAAAGTATAGCGTGTGATTTTGATTCCTTGTACAAGGCCATTACGGCCTCCGTTTTGCTTGCCGTTTGCGCGGCGTGCCTTATTTATCGTTAAGTCGATATCACATCGATACTTCAAAGAAAATTACAAACGTTTTTTTACTTTTTTTTTACCATAGAGTACTTAAGCGTGTGATTTTTTTGATCCTTGTACAAGGCCATTACGGCCTCCGTTTTGCTTGCCGTTTGCGCGGCGTGCCTTATTTATCGTTAAGTCGATATCACATCGATACTTCAAAGAAAATTACAAACGTTTTTAGTACTTTTTTTTTGTACCCATAGAAGTACTTAGCGTGTGTGATTTTGATTCCTTGTACAAGGCCATTACGGCCTCCGTTTTGCTTGCCGTTTGCGCGGCGTGCCTTATTTATCGTTACAGTCGATATCACATCGATTACTTCAAAGAAAATTACAAACATTTTTTATTACTTTTTTTATTACCCATAAGTATTAGCGTGTGATTTTTTTGATTCCTTGTACAAGGCCATTACGGCCTCCGTTTTGCTTGCCGTTTGCGCGGCGTGCCTTATTTATCGTTAAAGTCGATATCACATCGATACTTCAAAGAAAATTACAAACGTTTTTTATACTTTTTTAGTACCCATAAGTATTAAGCGTGTGATTTTGATTCCTTGTACAAGGCCATTACGGCCTCCGTTTTGCTTGCCGTTTGCGCGGCGTGCCTTATTTATCGTTACGTCGATATCACATCGATTACTTCAAAGAAAATTACAAACGTTTTTTTGTACTTTTTACGTTACCCATAGAGTATTAGCGTGTGATTTTGATTCCTTGTACAAGGCCATTACGGCCTCCGTTTTGCTTGCCGTTTGCGCGGCGTGCCTTATTTATCGTTAAAGTGATATCACATCGATACTTCAAAAAAAATTACAAACGTTTTTTTAAGTACTTTTTTGTACCCATAGAGTACTTAAGCGTGTGATTTTTTGATTCCTTGTACAAGGCCATTACGGCCTCCGTTTTGCTTGCCCGTTTGCGCGGCGTGCCTTATTTATCGTTACGTCGATATCACACATCGATACTTCAAAAAATTACAAACGTTTTTTCGTACTTTTTTTTGTACCCATAAGTACTTAAGCGTGTGATTTTGATTCCTTGTACAAGGCCATTACGGCCTCCGTTTTGCTTGCCGTTTGCGCGGCGTGCCTTATTTATCGTTAAAGTCGATATCACATCGATACTTCAAAGAAAATTACAAACGTTTTTTTACTTTTTTTTACCCATAAAGTATTAGCGTGTGATTTTTTGATTCCTTGTACAAGGCCATTACGGCCTCCGTTTTGCTTGCCGTTTGCGCGGCGTGCCTTATTTATCGTTACGGTCGATATCACATCGATTACTTCAAAGAAAATTACAAACGTTTTTTTTACTTTTTTTACCACCCATAGAGTACTTAGCGTGTGTGATTTTGATTCCTTGTACAAGGCCATTACGGCCTCCGTTTTGCTTGCCGTTTGCGCGGCGTGCCTTATTTATCGTTACGTCGATATCACATCGATACTTCAAAGAAAATTACAAACGTTTTTTTTTACTTTTTTTTACCCATAGAAGTACTTAGCGTGTGATTTTGATTCCTTGTACAAGGCCATTACGGCCTCCGTTTTGCTTGCCGTTTGCGCGGCGTGCCTTATTTATCGTTACGGTCGATATCACATCGATTACTTCAAAGAAAATTACAAACGTTTTTTTAAGTACTTTTTTTGTACCCATAGAGTATAGCGTGTGATTTTGATTCCTTGTACAAGGCCATTACGGCCTCCGTTTTGCTTGCCGTTTGCGCGGCGTGCCTTATTTATCGTTACGGTCGATATCACATCGATACTTCAAAGAAAATTACAAACGTTTTTTCATTACTTTTTTTTACCCATAAAGTACTTAAGCGTGTGATTTTGATTCCTTGTACAAGGCCATTACGGCCTCCGTTTTGCTTGCCGTTTGCGCGGCGTGCCTTATTTATCGTTAAGTCGATATCACATCGATACTTCAAAGAAAATTACAAACATTTTTTTACTTTTTTTTTTACCCATAAGTACTTAGCGTGTGATTTTGATTCCTTGTACAAGGCCATTATGGCCTCCGTTTTGCTTGCCGTTTGCGCTGGCGTGCCTTATTTATCGTTTTGGTCGATATCACATCAATACTTCAAAGAGAATTACAAACGTTTTTTTTCGTACTCTTTTTTTTACCCATAAAGTACTTAAGCGTGTGATTTTGATTCCTTGTACAAGGCCATTACGGCCTCCGTTTTTGCTTTTTTGCGCGGCGTGCCTTATTTATCGTTAAAGTCGATATCACATCGATTACTTCAAAGAAAATTACAAACGTTTTTAGTACTTTTTTTTTACCCATAAGTACTTAGCGTGTGATTTTTGATTCCTTGTACAAGGCCATTACGGCCTCCGTTTTGCTTGCCGTTTGCGCGGCGTGCCTTATTTATCGTTAAATTCGATATCACATCGATTACTTCAAAGAAAATTACAAACGTTTTTTTAGTACTTTTTTTGTACCCATAGATATAGCGTGTGATTTTTTGATTCCTTGTACAAGGCCATTACGGCCTCCGTTTTGCTTGCCGTTTGCGGCGTGCCTTTATTTATCGTTAAATTCGATATCACATCGATACTTCAAAAAAATTACAAACGTTTTTTATACTACTTTTTTTGTACCCATAAGTATTAGCGTGTGATTTTGATTCCTTGTACAAGGCCATTACGGCCTCCGTTTTGCTTGCCGTTTGCGCGGCGTGCCTTATTTATCGTTACGGTCGATATCACATCGATACTTCAAAAAATTACAAACGCGTTTTTAGTACTTTTTTTTTGTACCCATAGAGTACTTAGCGTGTGATTTTTTGATTCCTTGTACAAGGCCATTACGGCCTCCGTTTTGCTTTTTTGCGCGCGGCGTGCCTTATTTATCGTTACGTCGATATCACATCGATACTTCAAAGAAAATTACAAACGTTTTTTTACTTACTTTTTTTACCCATAGAGTACTTAAGCGTGTGATTTTGATTCCTTGTACAAGGCCATTACGGCCTCCGTTTTGCTTGCCGTTTGCGCGGCGTGCCTTATTTATCGTTAAGTCGATATCACATCGATTACTTCAAAGAAAATTACAAACGTTTTTTTATACTTTTTTGTACCCATAAGTAGTATACTTAAGCGTGTGATTTTGATTCCTTGTACAAGGCCATTACGGCCTCCGTTTTGCTTGCCGTTTGCGCGGCGTGCCTTATTTATCGTTACGGTCGATATCACATCGATTACTTCAAAGAAATTACAAACGTTTTTTAGTACTTTTTTGTACCCATAGAGTACTTAAGCGTGTGATTTTGATTCCTTGTACAAGGCCATTACGGCCTCCGTTTTGCTTGCCGTTTTGCGCGGCGTGCCTTATTTATCGTTAAGTCGATATCACATCGATACTTCAAAGAAATTACAAACGTTTTTTATTACTTTTTTTGTACCCATAAGTACTTAACTGTGTGATTTTTGATTCCTTGTACAAGGCCATTCCGGCCTCCGTTTTGCTTGCCGTTTGCGCCGGCGTGCCTTATTTATCGTTACGTGCATCGATATCACATCGATACTTCAAAGAAAATTACAAACGTTTTTTTAATACTTTTTTTGTACCCATAGAAGTACTTAAGCGTGTGATTTTGATTCCTTGTACAAGGCCATTACGGCCTCCGTTTTGCTTGCCGTTTGCGCGGCGTGCCTTATTTATCGTTAAAGTCGATATCACATCGATACTTCAAAGAAATTACAAACGTTTTTTAGTACTTTTTTTGTACCATAAAGTATTAAGCGTGTGATTTTGATTCCTTGTACAAGGCCATTACGGCCTCCGTTTTGCTTGCGTTTGCGCCGGCGTGCCTTATTTATCGTTAAGTCGATATCACATCGATTACTTCAAAAAATTACAAACGTTTTTTAGTACTTTTTTTGTACCCATAAGAGTACTTAGCGTGTGATTTTGATTCCTTGTACAAGGCCATTACGGCCTCCGTTTTGCTTGCCGTTTGCGCGGCGTGCCTTATTTATCGTTAAAGTCGATATCACATCGATTACTTCAAAGAAAATTACAAGCGTTTTTTTAATACTTTTTTTGTACCCATAAGTATAGCGTGTGATTTTGATTCCTTGTACAAGGCCATTTCGGCCTCCGTTTTGCTTGCCGTTTGCGCCGGCGTGCCTTATTTATCGTTCTGGTCGATATCACATCATTACTTCAAAGAGAATTACAAACGTTTTTTAGTACTTTTTTTCGTACCCATAAGTACTTAAGCGTGTGATTTTGATTCCTTGTACAAGGCCATTACGGCCTCCGTTTTGCTTGCCGTTTGCGCGGCGTGCCTTATTTATCGTTACGTCGATATCACATCAGATACTTCAAAGAAAATTACAAACGTTTTTTTAGTACTTTTTTTTTACCCATAAGTATTAAGCGTGTGATTTTGATTCCTTGTACAAGGCCATTCCGGCCTCCGTTTTGCTTGCCGTTTGCGGCGTGCCTTATTTATCGTTCTGGTCGATACCACATCAGTACTTCAAAGAGAATTACAAACGTTTTTTTTCGTACTTTTTTTTATTACCCATAGAGTACTTAACTGTGTGATTTTTGATTCCTTGTACAAGGCCATTCCGGCCTCCGTTTTGCTTGCCGTTTGCGCCGGCGTGCCTTATTTATCGTTAAATCGATATCACATCGATACTTCAAAGAAATTACAAACGTTTTTTCGTACTTTTTTTACCCATAGAGTATAAGCGTGTGATTTTTTGATTCCTTGTACAAGGCCATTACGGCCTCCGTTTTGCTTGCCGTTTGCGCGCGGCGTGCCTTATTTATCGTTAAAGTCGATATCACATCGATACTTCAAAGAAAATTACAAACGTTTTTTATTACTTTTTACGTTACCCATAAAGTACTTAAGCGTGTGATTTTTGATTCCTTGTACAAGGCCATTACGCCTCCGTTTTGCTTGCCGTTTGCGCGGCGTGCCTTATTTATCGTTACGTCGATATCACATCGATTACTTCAAAGAAAATTACAAACGTTTTTTTATACTTTTTTACCCCATAGAGTACTTAAGCGTGTGATTTTGATTCCTTGTACAAGGCCATTCTCCTCCGTTTTGCTTGCCGTTTGCGCCCGCGTGCCTTATTTATCGTTCTGGTCGATATCACATCAGTACTTCAAAGAGAATTACAAACGTTTTTTTTCGTACTTTTTTTGTACCCATAAGTATTAGCGTGTGATTTTGATTCCTTGTACAAGGCCATTACGGCCTCCGTTTTGCTTTTTGCCGTTTGCGCCGGCGTGCCTTATTTATCGTTACGTCGATATCACATCGATACTTCAAAGAAAATTACAAACGTTTTTTTATACTTTTTTTTACCCATAGAGTACTTAAGCGTGTGATTTTGATTCCTTGTACAAGGCCATTACGGCCTCCGTTTTGCTTGCCGTTTGCGCGGCGTGCCTTATTTATCGTTAAGTCGATATCACATCGATACTTCAAAGAAAATTACAAACGTTTTTATACTTACTTTTTATTACCCATAGAGTACTAAGCGTGTGATTTTGATTCCTTGTACAAGGCCATTACGGCCTCCGTTTTGCTTGCCGTTTGCGCGGCGTGCCTTATTTATCGTTAAGTCGATATCACATCGATACTTCAAAGAAAATACAAAAAGTTTTTTTTACTTACTTTTTTTGTACCATAAAGTACTTAGCGTGTGATTTTGATTCCTTGTACAAGGCCATTCTGGCCTCCGTTTTTTGCTTGCCGTTTGCGCCGGCGTGCCTTATTTATCGTTCCGGTCGATATCACATCGATTACTTCAAAAAAATTACAAGCGTTTTTTAGTACTTTTTTATTACCCATAAGTACTAGCGTGTGATTTTTTGATTCCTTGTACAAGGCCATTACGCCTCCGTTTTGCTTGCCGTTTGCGCGGCGTGCCTTATTTATCGTTAAGTCGATATCACATCGATTACTTCAAAGAAAATTACAAACGTTTTTTTATACTTTTTTTACCATAGAAGTATTAGCGTGTGTGATTTTGATTCCTTGTACAAGGCCATTACGGCCTCCGTTTTGCTTGCCGTTTTGCGCGGCGTGCCTTATTTATCGTTAAGTCGATATCACATCGATACTTCAAAGAAAATTACAAACGTTTTTTAGTACTTTTTTTTGCCCATGCCGTACTTAGCGTGTGATTTTTGATTCCTTGTACAAGGCCATTACGGCCTCCGTTTTGCTTGCCGTTTGCGCGGCGTGCCTTATTTATCGTTAAGTCGATATCACATCGATTACTTCAAAGAAAATTACAAACGTTTTTTTAGTACTTTTTTTTGTACCCATAAGAGTACTTAAGCGTGTGATTTTGATTCCTTGTACAAGGCCATTACGGCCTCCGTTTTGCTTGCCGTTTGCGCGGCGTGCCTTATTTATCGTTACGGTCGATATCACATCGATACTTCAAAAAAATTACAAACGTTTTTAGTACTTTTTGTACCCATAAAGTACTTAAGCGTGTGATTTTTTGATTCCTTGTACAAGGCCATTACGGCCTCCGTTTTGCTTGCCGTTTGCGCGGCGTGCCTTATTTATCGTTAAATTCGATATCACATCGATACTTCAAAGAAAATTACAAACGTTTTTCGTACTTACTTTTTCGTACCCATAAATTACTTAAGCGTGTGATTTTGATTCCTTGTACAAGGCCATTACGGCCTCCGTTTTGCTTGCCGTTTGCGCGGCGTGCCTTATTTATCGTTAAAGTGATATCACATCGATACTTCAAAGAAAATTACAAAAGCGTTTTTTAGTACTTTTTTTTACCCATAAGTACTTAAGCGTGTGATTTTTGATTCCTTGTACAAGGCCATTACGGCCTCCGTTTTGCTTGCCGTTTGCGCGGCGTGCCTTATTTATCGTTACGGTCGATATCACATCGATTACTTCAAAGAAAATTACAAACGTTTTTTTATTACTTTTTTACGTACCCGTATAAGTATAGCGTGTGATTTTTGATTCCTTGTACAAGGCCATTACGGCCTCCGTTTTGCTTGCCGTTTGCGCGGCGTGCCTTATTTATCGTTACGTCGATATCACATCGATACTTCAAAGAAATTACAAACGTTTTTTTCACCCTACTTTTTACCCATAAGTACTTAAGCGTGTGATTTTTTGATTCCTTGTACAAGGCCATTACGGCCTCCGTTTTGCTTGCCGTTTGCGCGGCGTGCCTTATTTATCGTTACGGTCGATATCACATCGATACTTCAAAAAATTACAAACGTTTTTTTAGTACTTTTTTTGTACCCATAGAAGTATAGCGTGTGATTTTGATTCCTTGTACAAGGCCATTACGGCCTCCGTTTTGCTTGCCGTTTGCGCGGCGTGCCTTATTTATCGTTAAGTCGATATCACATCGATACTTCAAAAAAATTACAAACGTTTTTTAGTACTTTTTTGTACCATATAAGTACTTAAGCGTGTGATTTTGATTCCTTGTACAAGGCCATTACGGCCTCCGTTTTGCTTGCCGTTTGCGCGGCGTGCCTTATTTATCGTTACGTCGATATCACATCGATTACTTCAAAGAAATTACAAACGTTTTTTTACTTTTTTTACCCATAGAGTATAAGCGTGTGATTTTGATTCCTTGTACAAGGCCATTACGGCCTCCGTTTTGCTTGCCGTTTGCGCGGCGTGCCTTATTTATCGTTACAGTCGATATCACATCGATACTTCAAAGAAAATTACAAACGTTTTTTTATTACTTTTTTTGTACCCATAAAGTATAGCGTGTGATTTTGATTCCTTGTACAAGGCCATTACGGCCTCCGTTTTGCTTGCCGTTTGCGCGGCGTGCCTTATTTATCGTTAAATCGATATCACATCGATTACTTCAAAGAAATTACAAAAGCGTTTTTAAGTACTTTTTTTTTACCATAAGTACTTAAGCGTGTGATTTTGATTCCTTGTACAAGGCCATTACGGCCTCCGTTTTGCTTGCCGTTTGCGCGGCGTGCCTTATTTATCGTTACGTCGATATCACATCGATACTTCAAAGAAAATTACAAACGTTTTTTTATACTTTTTTTTACGTACCCATAAGTACTTAAGCGTGTGATTTTGATTCCTTGTACAAGGCCATTACGGCCTCCGTTTTGCTTGCCGTTTGCGCGGCGTGCCTTATTTATCGTTACAGTGATATCACGTCGATACTTCAAAGAAATTACAAACGTTTTTTTAAATACTTTTTTTCGTACCATAAGTACTTAAGCGTGTGATTTTGATTCCTTGTACAAGGCCATTACGGCCTCCGTTTTGCTTGCCGTTTTGCGCGGCGTGCCTTATTTATCGTTACGGTCGATATCACGCCGATACTTCAAAGAAATTACAAACGTTTTTTCGTACTTTTTTATTACCCATAGCCGAGTATAAGCGTGTGATTTTTGATTCCTTGTACAAGGCCATTACGGCCTCCGTTTTGCTTGCCGTTTGCGCGGCGTGCCTTATTTATCGTTAAATTCGATATCACATCGATACTTCAAAAAAATTACAAACGTTTTTTAGTACTTTTTTTGTACCCATAAGTATTAGCGTGTGATTTTTGATTCCTTGTACAAGGCCATTCTGGCCTCCGTTTTGCTTGCCGTTTGCGCCGGCGTGCCTTATTTATCGTTACGTCGATATCACATCAGTACTTCAAAGAGAATTACAAACGTTTTTTTCATACTTTTTTTCGTACCCATAGAGTTCTTAACTGTGTGATTTTTTGATTTCTTGTACAAGGCCATTCTGGCCTCCGTTTTGCTTGCCGTTTGCGCCGGCGTGCCTTATTTATCGTTATGGTCGATATCACATCGATTACTTCAAAGAAATTACAAACGTTTTTTAGTACTTTTTTTCGTGTACCCATAAGTACTTAAGCGTGTGATTTTGATTCCTTGTACAAGGCCATTACGGCCTCCGTTTTGCTTGCCGTTTGCGCGGCGTGCCTTATTTATCGTTAAAGTCGATATCACATCGATTACTTCAAAGAAATTACAAAGCGTTTTTTACGTACTTTTTTGTACCCATAGAGTATAAGCGTGTGTGATTTTTGATTCCTTGTACAAGGCCATTCTGGCCTCCGTTTTGCTTACCGTTTGCGCGGCGTGCCTTATTTATCGTTCTGGTCGATATCACATCAGTACTTCAAAGAGAATTACAAACGTTTTTTTAGTACTTTTTTTCGTACCCATAAGTACTTAGCGTGTGATTTTGATTCCTTGTACAAAGGCCATTACGGCCTCCGTTTTGCTTGCCGTTTGCGCGGCGTGCCTTATTTATCGTTACAGTCGATATCACATCGATACTTCAAAGAAATTACAAACGTTTTTAAATACTTTTTTTTGTACCCATAGAGTACTTAAGCGTGTGATTTTGATTCCTTGTACAAGGCCATTACGGCCTCCGTTTTGCTTGCCGTTTGCGCGGCGTGCCTTATTTATCGTTACAGTCGATATCACATCGTGCTTCAAAGAAATTACAAATGTTTTTTCGTACTTTTTTTGTACCCATAAGTACTTAGCGTGTGATTTTGATTCCTTGTACAAGGCCATTACGGCCTCCGTTTTGCTTGCCGTTTGCGCGGCGTGCCTTATTTATCGTTACGAGTCGATATCACGCCGATACTTCAAAGAAAATTACAAACGTTTTTTAGTACTTTTTTTAGTACCCATAAGTACTTAGCGTGTGATTTTGATTCCTTGTACAAGGCCATTACGGCCTCCGTTTTGCTGCCGTTTGCGCGGCGTGCCTTATTTATCGTTACAGTCGATATCACATCGATACTTCAAAGAAATTACAAACGTTTTTTAGTACTTTTTGTTGTACCCATAGAGTACTTAACGCGTGTGATTTTGATTCCTTGTACAAGGCCATTCGGCCTCCGTTTTGCTGCCGTTTGCGCGGCGTGCCTTATTTATTCTGGTGTTAGAGAAATTACAGAGAAAATTGGTACTTTTGGGATGACACCCATTGTTCAAGTTATTTGCTTTGCTTGTATTTTGAGGATACACTTTGGTTTGAGAAAATCTTCAGTAGCTGCATTATATAAGGTTCGGCATTAGGAAATGTTAAGAAAACAAGGGGCTTTTCAATTGATAGATATTTTGTATTTTAATATTGAAAGTGGAGTACACTTTATTACACAAACTGAAACTAGTAAAGTACTTGGTGTATTGTAAGTATTGTCACAGGCTTTAATAGAGTTTCATGAAGTATTCATTTGATTGATCAGTTTTTTCATCATTGGAAAATCAAATCGAGTTGTTCAATGAATTATGGTTGGTGTCACGATTTGTTGTTGTGTTTTAATCAACCGTTGGATATACCAGAGCAGAGAAGATGTTACCTCAGTTCATTAAGCCTAAGTTGAAATCATAAGTTTAAAAAGTTGCAGTTTATTTTTGCATAATTAATAACAAATATGCTCTTTTTATTAATCCTATGAACAATTGTTGCATCATTCTCGATGTTTAGTTATCAGTCTAATGTGTCTGTCGAAACAAATTGTGGTGATAGTTATATGAATAGGAATGGAAATGTCTAGCTCTTTTTAGGCCTTAGCCCCCTTTAACAACGTGTCGAATTCATTTATTCAACTTGCAGTTCTTGCTATGCCTTATTTTTGGAATAGAGTCATAAAGTGCCGATTTTAAAGTTATACTCTTTGATGCGAGTGAATAAACCTACAACCAGCCTTTATTCTTATATATGAAATCGCACTTGTCCAAGGTAATTTGTTGCACCTCAAATAGTTTGTGAAATTTGCATCTGTCAGTACGGTTAGAGGAATACTTACAACACAGAGTGAATTCTATTGTTTTCAAACACAAAAAGGCATGTAACATGCATATTTCCCCTCTTAACTAATAATATATCTTTTACCATAAATAACGGCTTTGTGTATTTGTGTGTGTGTGCATGAGTGGGTAGAGGTAACAACTCCATCAAACTCTCTTATAGTCGATGTTATAGGCCTGAATTTAACATAGAATACCATTTTATAGTTTTGTATTATCACTCCAATTTGTTGTTTGAATGCCACTCTAATTGTCGACAAATTCATGTCAACATATGAACTCTATGATCGCAAAGTAAAAATAACATTACCCAAAAGCACATTTCTTTCACCTTAGCACCCGGTCAACTAGCAAAGGACCGCTTGGGTATGGAAAAAGGACCTCAAGCGTTGCATATAGAAGTAAAAGGATAACGAGATGTACGAGCGGAAATGACTAATGACTTTTGCAAGTGGAACAAGCCCATTGAGTGCTAAATTTATGTATACTTTTAGATTTATTATACATTGATAATATTGTAACAAATAATTTTTCCTTTTTATAGAGTGGAAATCCAGTTCTGAATCTTTTTCTCCATTTTGGTGAGATTACATGGGAAGAGAGAAACATAACGGAAGAAAGTTCTTTTTTGGATACTCTTGACCATGTGTAAAAGGTTCGTGGACTTATCCATTCCGTTGGTTTCCAAAATTACAGAGGCAGGGGATGAAGTGAGCCCGTTGAGGAAATGACAAATATTTTCTTGGTATGTTGAAAGAACATGAGTCTGTGGAGAACATATCCAGGTTTATTTAGATGTTGATGAATCTTTTACAACCATTGCCCTTCAAATTGCCCGAGGACAAATCCATCATTTGAAGTAGACTTTTTGGAGTTCTTTAAAATGATTCTTGTTTAATATTCTTAATCACTTCTTTATTTTTTTTGTCATATTTGATGTTTAAGTCCCAAGAGATTCACAAGTGAGAGATGCGATCATGGAAGATAATAGTAGTGGTCAAACGATTCATCACAATCTGTGAAAAAAATGTTGAAGAGTATTTATATTATACTTAAGATATAGTATTCTTGGATATCTGTGTTAGAAGTTGAAGCATTTAATTCAATATTCTAATATTCCAACTTATTGCTTAGATGCAACAACAACAAAAGTGAGAAAAGTTAGAGGAAGGAACAAGAACAAAAAAGTTGCCACATTGAAAAGAGAGGAGAAAAACTTAGAGTCGAGTTTCACATTAATGCGTAGAGTAGGATTGAATCACACATGTTAGTGCAGACACTTGGGAAAGAATTGTGGGAACAAAATGTATACTACTGTACAAGTGTGGAAGGAAATGGCCATGAATGACAAGAACCACATGTGGGATATGGTAAGGCTTATCACGAGGCCACTTGTTGCTCTACTCTAAGCTATTTTTAAGGAATATATATAACACCAATTTTATTTGTTGTTATGATAATAATGCATTAACATATAAAGTGGACAAATCCAAGGTTGTTTAACTTATGACTCTAGTTTTACAAGAAAGAGAAAAAAATGACTTTGGCTTTTACCAAGTCTTTTGTTTTTGTTTCCTTTCACGATAATATTTTCAGTTTAATATATGTATAGAGTTGCTCAAATGACTCAGATCATGGAGCATTAGCCCTAAATGCCTCAATAATACACCTCATTTTCCTCAATTTTCACTCATATTATGTGCAATTTAACCTATGCTTTCTTAATCGAGGACCCGTTTTTTTTTTTCTTACTTTGCGATTTTAGATGCAGAAACTCAAGAAATCTGAAAGGTTAAGCGTTTCTGAAGTAGTGTGAGAATGCGATTCACGATGATGAATGTGTTTGGAAACTTGAGCTCCCATGCTTTTCAAGAAGAAATCAACCCGGTTTTTCACCAATTATTGTACTTGAGCGAGGAGATTACGGGATTACTTTCACATTAGTCCTCCAGAAGTATAATGTTGAGTATTGAAATAAAATAGGAGCTCAGATTCTGGAGAGGCTCTGCTGGTAGGCCATTGCTAGGTAATGCTGTGAAGTACTGGAAAAAGAAGAGATTTTTGTTTGTTGGATGCAGTGGAAAAACCAAGATGATGATATGAATACAAAGAGTATAGATGTTTGTGATGATGGAGTGATTGTTGGATTGAGTAGCAGAGTATACTGATGATTTGCAAATCAACATTTATTAATGGTTTTATTACATTTACTAATGGTTTATATATGATCTTTTGGCAGGAACACTTTTCCAATCACGAAATGGAACAATGTAAGTGAACATACTTTAGAGCATATGGGCGCTTTGTGTAGACTGACATGGAGAGTCGAGCTTGAATACAAGCCATGTGAAACCATGCAAAACTAAAAAGCACTTGTGTTGAAAAAATGTTCTCACAGGGATGAATGTTAAAAGATTGAAAATTAGCTTGTGGCGGAGAGAATTTTTACATGCTTGATGATTTTCGAATCTTTTTTTTGCGCGTTAAGACTAGTCCATACCAAAAATAAACATAAAATTTGCATTTTATTAGGAAATTGTAATCTAAGTTGAATATTTTTATGTTTGTTTATCAATAACATAGAAAAAAGTTCTCAAAGTTACGATAATCCGGGCCAAAACAAGTGATGCCTCATCGAACCAGGAAACGGCCCACTTTCAATTAAATCATATGAAAGATGGTATAAATTCAATAGTTCTCAATGTTTTGTATTTATTTTGTTTTTAAATTATATACATTTTCACTTGTCATTTTTCAAACCTTTTAGGAAGGTACAGCAAATACAACACCAAGTATTGTAGAAATCTTTTCGCCAACTAGACGAGGAAAAATGGAAAGTTTGTTGACCCAAAGAGCAAAGAAAAATATGTAAGCATTAGTGTTTGACAATTATGTATAAATTAGTTATTTTAAATTATTTTTATTGGGCGTATGGTTTTAGATCCTTTCTGCAGGATGAGATTGCTAAAAGCTGTTCAAGGCGATGCGGCACTCTCACTGTGCGGTTGTTGAAACTTGCTTTGGTCCACAAAATCACAACCATATCTTTGTGGTTTTGGAGGTGGGATGAAAAAAAAAAACATTTTAACGATTCTCAAATTTGCACAAATCCTAAAAGATCTTAGGCTAAACTACATGGGAAAAGAAGAAAATAATGACTTTAGAGGCGTTTTGTGGAAGTTGAGAAAGCGGAGGTTGACCCGAACAGAGAATGGAAATCGACCAACCCAGGTGAACCACGGTGTGGCGCGTTGACCCAACCTCCAGCTCTTTTACTAAAGTATACACGTTATACCTAACGCCTCTTTTAAATCTAGTCATGGTGTTCATTTAATAAAATGAATTCCAAAAGCAGATCACCATGTTTTTCCGTGCATAAGACTGCAATTCTCTATTGTGGCTTTTTTCAGTAGTTTCTTGTTGTTTCTTGGATTTGGATTATGGTTATTATTTCCCTTGTGTGCTTGTGTCTTCTTGTTTGTTTGAGGTTGTGTAGTAGCCTTGTGATTGTAGCTTTTGTGTGTTTTTTATTATTATCTACTGTACATCTCATAGTTTATAGAGATGATGTATTTGCTCAAAGTTACCCATTTTTGTAGTTTAAAGATTCACTATTATTTTTGTTACCAATGTATCAAATAATAATGTTAATATGTTTGAATTTATAGTTCTAGCTGCTGAAAGCCCCTACACTGACATCCTGCCCATTTGGCTTGTTGCATATTCTAAGAGGTTTTGATAAAATATGCACTCTCCTTTTTTGTTTTCAGGAACTTATCTTTAGTCATTTGGCAGTGAATATCATGCTAATATTTGACTCATTTTTGGAGAGTGTTCCTTTTGAGGTTAGTTGATAAAAACACTACTTTCTTGATTTTAAAATGCTTTCAGTTGAGATATTAGTAATAATATTATGATAAATATACAGCAAGAACAAAATTTGTAGAAAGTAAAGAACTGGAAAAATAGCAGGTTATTGTAAGAAAATATTAAACACACATTATAGTATAATAAATCTTTATAAACTTCTACAGTAATTGAGTTCTATTTATTTGATTGTTAGATCGACTTATTGTGCAGTGGAATTGACTTGTGCAAGCTTTCTTTGTTTATCAGTACTTGTTACATGAGATGTAAAAAGTGGTGTTGCTAAGTTATTCTTAACTATTTATTCTAATAAGCAAAAACCCACCAAATGCAGGATTTTGTCACAGTCTTAAGGGATTTTGAAGACTTGTGTGGAGGGAGTGGTAACTTATCATATCCTAAAAGGATTGTAGTATGTAGGCATATTTTTGGTTTGTATTTTGGAGTAGCAATTAGAATATATATGTTTACTCAAAGCACGTGATATTAGGAAATTGTGTAATCATGTATCTGTATGTAATTTTCCTTGAACAAAGTTTCTTTGTATATTATTTTTTATGAAGGTATATTTAATCATTAAATATATTTTGAAAATATGTATCGCCAGGAGCGATTTGGTAAGAGGTTATGCTCATTAATGAAGTAATTCCGTCAATATCATAACTCATAAACTACAGAAAAATCAAGGCAATAATGAAGGAGACAAACCAATATAATAATGAGGAAGTTTATGATCATTATAAGCTATTTTTAATGAGTGTATAATCCGTTATTGAATGTAATCCACTTTTAATGGCCAGGATATATTCTGAAATAATTGTTTACTTTGCAAGCCCGGAATTTATTATGAGAAGCGATAAGGGAGTAAAGTTCCCGCATAAAAATCCTTTAATGGCCAGAGAATCAAGCATTTAATGGGAATGATTATTGATTGAAAAGGCACTAGCATGTAGTGATTGTTTTTCGAATTATTAGAAAAGTCGCAAGTCACAATGTATTAGGATTATAAAATTACTTAGTTAATTTTTAAATTGTGTAGTGTCTGCTTGAGAAGATTATAAATCCGAGTGGTAATTATTGACAACTAGTTAGATGGTATTAGGAGCAGATGTAGTATTAGGACGATTAATATTAATTATTCATGATTTATTGTGTTTCGGATTATTAGAAATTAAGAAAATCTAATAAGGCTACTTATATTTTGAAATACTTGAGTGGGAGGCGGGGAAGGTGACAACGAAGCTACGGCTCTCTTGTTATTAGCCAATAGCGTGAGAGAATGGTATTGTATAAATGCGTGCGCTTTGATTCGACCCGCTGGGATGGCCTTCACCCCGTATCAAAATGCTTAGACTTTGGTATCGAAAGGATATGATTTGGGTACTTTCGTCAGTCCAGTTTGACCGACCACACAAGAGCGGCATATCGAGTACTTTGAGATCTAAAATGGTATGTCATATTCACATAGAATATTTTGGAAATATCTTATTTGAAAAATGAAGTGTCATCAACACTTAAAATGGAGATATGCGATTATTTGAATTAATTGTTGAGAGGAAATTTGTCTCGATTTTAATCAGCGCATATTTGGCCCTACACTGGGCGGCACATTTGTAGGTGCTTTGAGATTAAATCCTTAGAATAGTAGGATAAAGCTGCATGCGTGACATCACGTTTATAATTCCTAAAATCATTATTAGTTGTGGTGTATGATTTGATTTGCTATTGCAATGTAATTTATTTTACAACTACATGTCATACCGAGTGACTAGACTCTTAAGTAATTAAAATTGACTAATGATGACCATGTAAAAGTGGAAAATGTGAGAGCATTGAACTCGTTAATCGAAAATGCAATTAATTTTAGGTAAGAGGATTCTCACTCTTAGCCTTCAAACTTAAGTGACATTGATAAGTGCATCCCATGCTTGCTTGTCTTACAAATTAATAGAATGAGAGACAAACAAAAATTTAGTTCAAAGATGGTGAGAATAATTTGTTATCTATCTCCTTTGGACATCCAGAGTTCACAGTGGTGTCGGCTTCCGAATGAGGCTGCTAGTTCCACGGTCATTTCCTTCTGAAAAACCAAGAATGGGAAGGTAAATGTCTAAAAGTACAAGTCATATAAAACTAAGTAAGTTAAAGGCTAAACCAAAATTCTAATCAAATAAAAAGTAATGGATAAGGAAAGTGATTTGGATTCTTAACCTATGAATCCTTAGAGACTTTCTTAGCCGAGTAATTTATTTCGAGAAGCTAGGGTTCTTTTGTAAGAACAAGGTACACAGGCATTCATGATGAAGTAGAAAACGGGTAGTTATTTACTAAGATAATGGGTGATATAAGGAAGAAATTTGATTTTAATCATGAATATCATGAGAAATTTAATTTATGTTTTCAGTTTGTTGGAACAAATGGATTCACTTTCACATCGATAATATAGTTGCCTCGAAGAAAGTGAATACAACATTTGCATAAGATTACGAACTTGGACTTTTATATACGATAAAGTCAGAACCACTACTTTGAAAAGGTATATGGAACTAATCATAAACTATTAAGACAAATGGTTTACATATTAAGATAAATGATTCTTCTGCATCTATTAATTAGTGCATATATCACAAAGATAAGATCTTAAAGTTTGGCTAAGGGTGATTCACATCTCCCGGTCTAGAACACTTATCCCAAAGGAGAAAACCGACTAAGTAACCTTTCAATTAGGAAAGGGTAATAGAGCTAAAAGTATCATAGCTTGTTCATATTGACCTTCGGGGTCTTATGAAGGATACCAGGCTAGTGGGAGCTTTTTAAGTAATAGATATTTCGTTTAATGACTACTTCGAAGCATCATGATTAGTTTATCTAAATATTTGGAGGAATCTCTGATATTACCAGGAGAAGCAAAATTCCATGCTCAAATATTGGTTGTGGCATGGTTTAGCGATGATGATTGGCTCTACGGGTGCAGCGATTTCTTGAAAGGATAAACCATGTATTGTCTTGTATAGTTATTGATATGCTACGTTACCTTTGCTTAACTCAATTAAGATATTTGTTACAAAATAATGGTTTGCATTAAAATGCAGTGCACTCAAAGAATTCTTATCGGATTTAATCAGACCACATCGTCGTCTGTTGTTGGGGATAACTCTTGATAAATACTCATGAACCGGTCGAGAATGTCAATCCACCCAAAGCGGGTGGGAGTATGGTTTATCCATTGACTCATTTGTGATCATGCAAACTTTCAGTAAATACTGGCTACAGGTGATTGATAACCTACTGGTCTTTTGGAAGAGCTGTATGAGTTATGATAAAATGAGAGTTGGTTTAAACCGTAAACACCTTAACTAAGTTTTAGTACTAGGTTAAATTTCACAATCTTGTAGAACCACTACAGTGTCTGGGAGTTAGTGGTAAGTAAAATGGATCTCGTGAAGAATAGATGAATGAATAGAAAAGTTTATCTTTTCAAAGCAAAGCGCTAAGTTGGTCTAGAAGGTGGTTCCACGACCAAGTAGAGGATTAAGCGAGGGGTGATGCCACTGAAACTTTCTTACCATTTAGCCTTTGCTTGATCGATGGATATCATGAAAGATTACCGAGGGGTGATGCCCTGAAACTTTCTTACCCAACAAAATGGAGCTTGAATTCGTTCGGAGCGGAAGGGTTTTGGCTTAAAACCAATGTGCTGCCCTTATGCTCGCATCCATCGGTTTTATTAAGAAGCAAACCTGGAGGTCATTAGCTAGCCCGCGTAGTTTGAAATTTGTAGGCTTGACTGGTGTTATTAGATGAGTCTTTTGTAGAGCAAAGAAAATCAATGTTGAGTGCTTGATGGAGCGTTAGTGTTAGTGAAGGTAATATTTACTGCAGATTAGAAGCTCGCGTGGGTGTGTAGTGCGAGAGTCAAGAGCTGACAAAGCCAAAGCTTCTACAGATCGGAGAAGTGGACTATATTCTTTGGGGCTGATTCGGTCGAGATTCATAGAACAAGTTCTTTAGCGATATCTCGTGCCTCTTATGCATCTTATTGATTAAGATGACTATGCATTTTCATATGCAATATTCAGCGAGAGGGTTTCTACACAGCCTCACGGAATCATTCTCTTAAAGTAACTGGATATAGAGGCCCAGGGATAAATTCTCTTTTTGATAGAGAAATCCAGTTATTAAAAGTCAATTAAGGCAGATCTTGGATTAAAATTATATGTCTTGATATAGTGCATCTTCAGTACATTTAGAGAATGAGAGTTGTATGCTTGAGCATTACGCGGTGCAAACCTGCGTATTATTGGCTTCTAGCGATTACGATTTTAAATCCGGATAAAGGATGATAAATGAAGTCGATGTCGGGCTCGATGTTTTACGTAGTGATTGAGCTGTCTTCAGAGCAATCCAAAGATCGCCAAATTGTCTCTCATAGTCGAATACATAGCAAACTTTGGAGGCGGTTAAAGAGGCGAAGTTAAAATATACCTATTTATGTCATTAATTCTAACATTAAATCATAGTTAATTATATATATTTCATATTAAATCACGTGTTTATATTTATTATTTAATGATAAGTGATTATTAATGTGATAATTGGTATTTAAATGTTTTTATTATAAAAGAGCAATTAATTGTGTGATAAATGCGATTTCGCGAGATCGTAACGAATCGGGAGGATAATTGTCATGCAATCGGGAAATCTCAAGATAAATAAGGAAGAAAATCGGAGCATTAATGAAGAGACAAATCGGATCGACATAGAAGAGTGAAGTGGGGAACAAGTCGAATGGCGAAATTGAAAGCGCGTAAAGAGGAGGCTCGGTCGGCCGAGCCATGCCATTCGATCGACCGAGCCATGCCATTCGATCGACCCGGCGTATCTGTTCGGTCACCGAGCCTAATCAGATTAATCGTGCATATCTTACGAATTCTCCTATGTCGGCTACAACTCCTATATAAACAGCTGACCACGATCTTTGAGAAAACCACCAACCTACAAAACACAATACTACTGAATACTTTTAGTTTATCAATATAGTTCTTTTTATTTTATTATGTTGCTTCATCACGGAGGCGATGGATTCATCGATTAGAGATTGCATTAAAGGATCGGAGGACCTTCCGTCTACGAGGGTAATGTCTATCCAAATATGTCGTTTTTATTCGTAGATCTATTTTATTTCGTTATGGAGTAGTCGTTTGTGTATTGATTTCGTGATGTAGTTAATTAACAAACCCATATTCATGTAGATCTAAGTCGTACGAAGGCGTTTTATGAGCAAATTCTAGAGTCACCGGTCTAAATCTACCACGGTCTATATGGTTAGATCTAGCCATCAAGATTCTAGTAATTTTCCGTGAACGACTTCGGCTACGTCGTGCTTTCTGTTTTTCATATACACATGTAATAGATCTGGCCAATTTGTTACATCGTTCTCGTAAATTAATATGATTTATTGTGAAAATTGCCATGTTAAATAGGACATAAGTTAGCCGATCGTTTAGGAGGTGTGCCAACTGTCCACGGTGGTTGCACTGAGCGAGGTGGCGATTTTAGATCGGCATCCCTAGTTTGGTATAGCATGCTTGTTATATGATGTTCTATCTGTCCAAGGAAGGATTAAGTAATTAAGCATAAAGATCTTCTATCCGTTCACGAAGTAGATCCAGGTTTAGGGATAGCTCCGTAGCCAAAATATAATCAACCTTAATGTCTTTTAAATCTCGGCTTAGATATACGTATGGGGGGGTAATTACTACTAGCGTAATCAATACCGTTTGTTAGAGTCTTATAAAACCATAAAAGTAAGTGTTTTAGTGTCTCTTCATCGTATTGTTAGTCTTTGTGTTTTCTATCGTGTCAACCTTTATTTCTACGTTATTGTTGGTGGAGACCGCCGCTTTAATCTATTTTTAGTTTAATAACGTTGTACTTTTTAAGCCGAGTCTCTGTGGGATCGAAGCCTCGACTCTATCTAGCTATACTACGATTGAACCTAGTTCTCTTGCTAGTAGGTTATTTAGGTATCGAGTTATTTTTATAACTTGACCGTCATCAAGTTTTTGGCGCCGTTGCCGAGGACTCGTGTCATTAAATTGAGTATAGCTTATTTTATTAAAAGTAGATTCGTAAATATTATGGATAAGAGTCAAATTATATTAAATGATTAATCGTTAAAAATAAAATAAAAATATAAAAAATATATATATAAATAAATAAAAGAGTTCGATCGGCCGAACCACGATTCTCGATCGACCGAGAATTTATTGTTTTTTTTTTTTTTACATTACTGTTTTGTTTTACAGTTTACGCCTTGTGTTTTGTATTTTTCGAGTCTGTTTTAGTTTAGTTTTATTTATTGAGTCTAGGATTAGCCTTTAAAGTTTCTAATAGTTTATTGTTATTTCTATTTTTGTCTATTTTAGAGTATCGCCAAAGCGCAGTAGCCTTGGCGTATTTTAATTGTTTAATTTTGTATTTGTCTTGCAAATAAAAAAGTAATAAATATAAATATAAAAAAAAACAAACAAACAAGCTACCGAATTTCTAAGGATCCAAGCGAAGAGCAAGGCGAGGAAAAATGAAGGAGCACATCAATCGACTCGGACATGGAAGCATTCTTGAATGAAGCCAACCAGGTAAATGGAAATAATTTTAATAATGCAAATTTTGTTAACCAAGTTTGTGTTTTGCATGGGAAAGCGTGCTTTGCAAAGCTATCGGCGCTTACCATTGAACAATTCATTCTCCGCTATCGTAGTGCCTAAAAATCTGCTTTGAAGTTTATCACCGAAACCTAATGTCATTCAAATGGTGACAAACTATTCCACTTTTCATGGTATCCTGAATGAAGATCCTGGCATTCACGTGATGAATTTCTTGGAGATCGTTAGTACCGTGAAGCCAAAACTAGTTCTGAGGATAACATTAAGTGAAACTTTTCCCTTTCACTTTGAAAGATAAAGCTAAGCAATGGCTTTTCTCTTTAGAGGCTAGATCAATCACGACACTGGGAGGAAGCTGCTACAAAGTTCATGAATAAGTACTTCCCTATAGAAAAGACCTTTAAGTTACGCCAAGATATCTTGGGATTCAAGCGACAACACAGGGAGAGTTTTGATCAAGCTTGGGAGCGTTTTAAGGAGTCCATGGGGAAGTGCCCTCATCATGATATCCTCATGGATTTTAATGCAAACCTTTTACCATGGATTGAGAGATACGGAGAAGATAAGAGTAGATGCCTCCAAAGAATGGAGCGTTTGTTCTTTATCTCTGAGGAGGCACGAGGAAAGATGGAGCAAATAGGAATGAATAGCTAGTGGGTAGGTGGTGAAATAGCAAGCTGTGAAGATGGCGATAATTTATCGAGGAGGATTTATCGCATAAGATCCTACATACTCTATTAATCATAAATGATAAGGTGGATGGTATGCATGAGAGGATTCAACGAGTGGAGGCCCGGAAAGGGATGGAAGCGATTAATCAACTAGGGAATGCGGTACTAAAGAAGCCAATTACATTGAAAGACAGGGGAATCAATATGGCGGTTACAAACCAAATCATGACCAACCTTGAATTCCGATGGAGTGATCCGAATGAAGGGTAAAACCACACAACGCTTATGTACCTCAGCAACCTCAAACTTACGGTTGGAAAGTTGCACTTGAAAAGATGAGTAACACACTGTCAGACACTGTGAACCAATTAGCAAATTCCATTTCTGACTTGGCTACAAACTTTCACCAATATTGTCAAAATAATGATGCCAAAGTCACCAACCAAGAAGCCTTAGTCCGATCTCTCTCATCAAATAGGACAATTAGTTTTGAACAAATGTCAATTAGGCCTCTCTGGGGACTTTCGAGCAACAACGATAGGAACCGAGGGATGTGAATGCGATAATGATTAGAAGTGAAAAGGAGCTTACTCCAACAATCCCAAAGAATGAGGAGAATATAGAGGATGTTAGGGATGAGGAGAAAGAGCCTGAGGAGGCATTCACACCCTGTTTAGGAAAGCCCCCCGATGAGCAATTATCCTCCATCTCTACCATTTTAGGGAATAGTGATTGCGTAGAAATATCTTCCCGAAATGAGGTTGTTAAGGCTGAGAAGCAACAACCATGGTTTAAAGATTATGTGAATTATTTATCCGGGAGATATTTGCCACCAAACTTGAACCAACAGCAAAAGAAGAAGTTCTTTGCGGACCTTAAACACTATTATTGGGATGAACCTATCTTTTTAAGCGTTGCTCGAGACAACATCTTTAGAAGATGTGTTCACGAGAGTGAATTCTCGATATACTTAAACATTGCCATACTTATGAAGCGGGAGGACACTATGGAGGTGACAAGGCTGCTGCTAAAGTTCTCCAATGTGGTTTCTCTTGGCCAAATCTTTACAAAGCTGCGCGTGAATATGCTAGATCACATCATTCATGCCAAATGACGGGCAATATCTCGAAGAGAAATGAAATGCCAGCGAGGAGTATCCTAGAACCGAAAATCTTTGATGTATGGGGAATTGATTTTGTGGGTCCTTTCACTTACGTCTACATTTCAAACCGCTATATTTTGGTGGCGATCGACTATGTGTCTAAATGGGTTGAGGCTATTGCTTCACCTACCAATGATGCAAAGGTTGTCTGCGGTTTTTAAAGAAAAATATCTTCACGCGGTTTGGAATCCCTCGTGCCATCATTAGTGATAATGGGAGCCATTTTACGTAATAAGCCGTTTGAGAAGTTAATGGCCAAGTGCAGGGGTGAGACATAAGTTAGCTACCGCTTATCATCCCCAAACAAGTGGTCAAGTTGAGGTCACGAACCGAGAGATTAAGCGCATTCTAAAGCGTAGAACCCAACAAGGAAAGATTGGTCGTTGAAGTTAGATGGCGCTTTATGGGCTTATCGGATCTGCGTATAAGACTTCCATAGGTATGTCCCGTGCAGTTGTTTTTGGGAAAGCGTGTCATCTACCGGTTGAACTTGAGCACCGTGCCTTATGGGCTACTCGTGTGTTGAATTTAGATGAAAGTTTAGCGGAGAAAAGAGATTGTTGGAATTAACTTTCGCCTAGAAGAGTTTTGCATTGAAGCTTACGAGAATGCTCGGATCTATAAAGCGCACTAAGAGATTTCATGATAAAAAAGATCCTTGACCGCACCTTTAAGGTGGGTGATATGGTTCTTGTTTACAATTCGCGCTTGAAACTTTTCCCGGGAAAGCTAAAATCAAGATGGTTTGGTCCATATAAAGTGAGTAAAGTATTTCCTTCCGGAGCTGTAGAGGTAAGTCACTTGGATGATCGAAAGACTTTTGTGGTGAATGGCCACCGAGTAAAGCATTACCTCGGGAATCAATTTGATAGGGAGGAAGAAGTACTTACTCTAGGAAATCCTAGTTACAACTAGACCATCATATGAGTACAGTCGAGCTAACTACTATAACCATAGAACTATTTCTTAAAACTTTCTTTTAGATTTGTTTTTGTTTTTGCTTTGAATAAAGTAGCATGCGCCTATCACGGTTTTTTAAACCTCGCCATGTTCCGAGTCTAAGTTCGGAATAAACAAGATTTTTTCCTTGATAGCCGTCATGTGAGTTTTTTTAATTGTAAATCCACTTTGGTATTGTCCATGGCGATAAAGTAAAGTGGCTTAAACTGTTTTTAGATATTTATATCTAATTCTTGCCACATTATTTTATAACTTCCATAGACATGGTATTTAACGATTTCGTGGAGCTTGTTTGTTTATACAAGATATGTCTGTCTCTCCACGACGTGCTGAGGTTTACTCCGATATTGTTCCTTCACTTGGGAGCCGTTTCCAGAGCTAAGTCTTTTTTCTTAAACTCACATTTATTTTTGTCATTGAGGACAATGCCATGCTTAAGTGGAGGGCAAGGGACTTAGCTATATGTTGAAAAAGTAAAGAGGAACGGAATATTGAGGTAATATTGAGCAAATTTAAAAAAGATTTTATGGATAAATGCCAAGTTGTTGAACTCGTACCCTTAAACTTGTGAAGTTCTTATACTTAGAATTGATAGGAAAGGAACCAAGTTGCGTGAATACGTGATCATATTATACTTTTGCGATAAATTGTTAGTAAACTTAAGGATATTCATGCCAACAATTGCAAATAGTTAGGTATTGTTCAACTACTCAACATGTGAATCGTTTAGTACCGCATGAGTTATAATACTTGAAAGAGGTATGTGTACATTGCGTAGATAATTGGTTATGAGGACTGAGTGTCGATATTTGTCGTGATGTATTCGATCTTCTAGCCAACAAAAGCGAGTAATAAGCTTGGGGCGTGCACTGTGTTTGTGATTGCATTAAAACACTTGGGCTTGTAGTAACATTACCAAAGTAGCCCCGCGCTTGTGGTAATATTCGATGCTATGCTTAATCTAAGATAGGGGGATACTCTACGAAAAGTTTTCTTCCTTGAGATTAGTAGTATTCGAAAAATATGCAAAATTGAAAAAAATTAAATTGTTAGAGGCTTTGAGTAGTACTCGGTCTCCAAGTCCAAAAACCCTATAGATACGCTCTTGCTTATTGTTCTAGTGCTTTCACCATTCACGAGGCATAAGAAGTATGAATCTTTGATGTTGGTGAATTTTGATATAAGTCTGCATAAGCTCTAATCTTGCTACATTTATATAAAACCAATGCACATGCACACAATCACTTGATTCATAGCGAGTAATGAATAATGCTTATCGATGAGCATGGTTGGTATGTGAGTTGACTCGAGTTTCTTGTGTAAGTATGAGTTGACCACGGAAAATGTTGTCTTGGGGAATGACTTATTGATGCTTTGTTGGAATGAAGCAAAGTTTAAGTGGGGGCATTTGATGATGCGGATTAAAATATACCTATTTATGTCATCAATTCTAACATTAAATCGAGTTAATTATATATATTTCATATTAAATCACGTGTTTATATTTATTATTTAATGATAAGTGATTATTAATGTGATAATTGGTATTTATTTGTTTTTATTATAAAGAGCAATTAATTGTGTGATAAATCTTGATTTACAGATCGTAACGAATCGGGAGGATAATTGTCATGCAATCGGAAATCTCAAGATAAATAAGGAAGAAAATCGGAGCATTAATGAAGAGACAAATCGGATCGACATAGAAGAGTGAAGTGGGGAACAAGTCGACGGACGAAATTGAAAGCGCGTAAAGAGGAGGCTCGGTCGACCGAGCCATGCCATTCGATCGACCGAGCCATGCCATTCGGTCGACCGGCGTCTTCGTTCGGTCACCCGAGCCTAATCAGTTAATGCGTGCATATCTTACGGATTCTCCTATGTCGGCTACAACTCCTATATAAGCAATGACCACGATCTTTGAAAACCACCAACCTACAAAACACAATACTACAATACTTTTAGTTTATCAATATAGTTCTTTTTATTTTATTATGTTGCTTCATCACGGAGGCAATGGATTCATCGATTAGAGATTGCATTAAAGGATCGGAGGACCTCCGCCTACGAGGTAATGTCTATCCAAATATGTCGTTTTTATTAAGTAGATCTATTTTATTTCGTTATGGAGTAGTCGTTTGTGTATTGATTTAGTGATGTAGTTAATTAACAAACCCGTATTCATGTAGATCTAATTAAATGCGAAGGCGTTTTATGAGCAAATTCTAGAGTCACCGGTCTAAATCTACCACGGTCTATATGGTTAGATCTAGCCATCAAGATTCTAGTAATTTTCCGTGAACGACTTCGACTCGTCGTCTTTCTGTTTTTCATATACACATGTAATAGATCACGGCCAATTTGTTACATCGTTCTCGTAAATTAATATGATTTATTGTGAAAATTGCCATGTTAAATAGGACATAAGTTAGCCGATCGTTTAGGAGGTGTGCCAACTTTGTCCACGGTGGTTGCTGAAGCGAGGTGGCGATTTTAGATCGGCATCCCTAGTTTGGTATAGCATGCTTGTTATATGATGTTCTATCATGTCCAGGAAGGATTAAGTAATTAAGCATAAAGATCTTACTATCCGTTCACGAAGTAGATCCAGTTTAGGGATAGCTCCGTAGCCAAAATATAATCAACCTTTATGTCTTTTACTGTCTCGGCTTAGATATATATTATATGGGGAGTAATTACTACTAGCGTAATCAATACCGTTTGTTGAGTCTTATAAAACCATAAAAGTAAGTGTTTTAGTGTCTCTTTGTCGTATTGTTAGTCTTTGTGTTTTCTATCGTGTCAACCTTTATTTCTACGTTATTGTTGGTGGAGACCAGCCTTTAATCTATTTTTAGTTTAATAACGTTGTACTTGTTTAAGCCGAGTCTCTGTGGGATCGAATATAGCTATCTATCTATTATACTACGATTGAACCTAGTTCTCTTGCTAGTAGGTTATTTAGGTATCGAGTTATTTTTATAACTTGACCGTCATCATCATGAGTTGAAAGGTTGGGTAAGGATAGTGGAGAATGGGATTACCTATTGAAACTTACTAGATTAAAATATCTTAAACAAGGTTTTTAAAAGTGTGTAATTGACTTATATCAACACTTTTAGTATGTGGATGATTAGTATAGCAAGTTTTCCCTCCGTCCGATATGTAAGTTCGTTTATCTTTTTGGAATTATTGCATGATATAAGTCCATTTATAATGCTAATGAATAGTTTATTGCATTTTTTTTTAACCCTTAATTTATTATATATTTACCAACCCCCCACCCGAGTTACACCTATTTTTCATTAATTTACAAATATTACATTAATGAAAAAGTATTATTTTTCATCTTTAAAATTAATGATATTTAAACATTTTTTAAGCTGTGTGAAAAAACTAAATGAATTGCAATTTGAGACATAAGTAGTAGTTGATATAAATCAAATAAAAAAAAAAAAAAAGGGTCAAGCGGTATGGCCAGGGAAATAAAATTACTGCCAGAGCCACTCACTACATTTCTTTTAGTAATTATCCATTTTCTCCATTTCCCCTCATCGATCAAATAGCTCCTTTTTATGCATAAGTTTGACTACTTCTCCCACCCCTTCACTCCCTTTTTTTTTTTTTTTTTTTTTTTTTTTTCAAAATGCTTCCTTTTTCTTTTTTTTTTTTGTTGTAGCTGTGATTGGAAAGAAATAATCTCTTTTAAAAGGTAAACACATCTAGGTTCTTTCACAGTGAAATGTTGCAGTAACTTTATCTTGCTTTGCTCAGCAAATCACATGAAAAAGAAGGAATTAGGTAGTTGTAATAGGGAATTTAGGGGAAGACAAAGCTTTTTTCTGATGCAAGAGGGAGATGGGAAAGTTGTTGCTTGTGTGGAAGAAGGAGATATTTGCTAAAAAATAATTTACTTTACCATAAGGGCAAAATTGGACAACTACTAAGAAAATGTAGTGAGCGGCCTTGGCAGGAGTTTTATTTCCCTGGCCATACCGCTTGCCAAAAGAAAAATAGATCTTCAAATTAAGTGGGGACTTTTATGTACAAACCCCATAATAAAACAGCGAATGATAGTCTCAATATACAGACACACAATATATAGCATGCGTGACTGCACGTTTTTAGAACATCAATATCGATGAGACATATGAAAATCAATATAGATACCCATCATGTTTTCACTCCTGATCATTTCGAATACCAAAAAATAACCATGAATTAAACATTTGAAATCAAAGCCGTTGACAAATTGACAATGTTTATAAAAAAAAGGTCGTTGTCATAGATTTAACCAAGATAGAAGATATAAGATTGTGCAAACCACAATTGTTTGTTGGCTTGGCAAATTTGAGAGTACATCTGATACGACTGCCGTAACTTTATTGATATATAAAGTTTTAAAATTAAGCAAAACAAAGGAAAATAGAAGACAATTATTGTTTCTGCATGCGTATTGCCTACAGAAACAGGAAAATAGTTTTCCCCAAAATCGAAAGGCAGGCAAAGGAAAAAGAAAGGCAAAATAATTGTAAGCATAGGATACGATGTTATAGACAACGTTGACCGTTTACTCGTACCGAAAGTTATAGCTAGATTGAAAACTTTTAATCAAAACTCATTTTAAATGATCAAACGTCATTTATGAGTATTTGGAATAAAAGTAGACAGACACCATAACATTTCAGTAATCATTCATTACGGTAATTATAAGGCTTTGAGGAGTCGAAGCATTTATGTCTTATCCGATCACATAGGCAAATAAGAGCTACATCCCATCCTGGGGGTGTGTAATCTTTGCAGTCGGCATCTTTATTCTCTGGATCACAAAAGTCATTGTTATTAGCTTCACATTGATCTTGGAGCAAGAGCCGTGTCGGTGCCGCAGACTGCACCATCATCATCATCATCATCATCATCATTTCTTGAGCTGCAAAACACATTGCAAAAGAGAAAATGTGATACGCTCCGGTGTCAAACTTTTCAAAAATAACTTATAATAACAAAGAGTGAACAATTTATCTTGAAAGAACGGAGAATTATCGCCACTCCACCTGTGTACCATATTAGAATAAGCCTTTTAAAAGTCGGTTCTGGAGTCAAGATTCGACTTCCTGTAGTTTGTGGAGCCAAAACCGACTTTTCTAAAGTCGGTCTTTTCAAGGACGGAGTCAGGATTTTAATTTATGGTGGGCTAATAGACTATATCTGGTTGAAGTCGGGTGAAATTTGGATTAAGAAAACATGATTGATCAAACTGGATTACATAGATTTTTAGTGTAATATTTTTTTGTCCGGATGGGCTTAACCCCCTTAAACATACTACATACCTCCGTCCTTGGGTCTCTTAATGCACCTACAGTAAATCGGTTCTTGAATACAAAATCAAGTTTTAAAAGGTTGATTGTACTATGATGCACAAATATGATAGTGCATCGATATAATCGATGTGATCCAAATGGTAGAAAATAGAAATGAAAAACACAAAAGCGAAAACAAACCAGCCAGCTCTTCTCAAAAAAAAAAAAAAAAAAAAAAAAAAGAAAAAAAGAAAACCAGCCATGAGAGATAGAAAACATAGAACAAAGCAAACGACTCTGGCCATCACGTTCAATTTTATACTATGTAATAGAATAATATTCACGCTGATGTGATGTGATTTCTACTAATATCACTCGAGGCACAATTTATAGGCCTGGTTCATCAGGTAACATTTAGAGAGAAAAAAATAAAATAAAAAAGTAATCCATGCTTGATTTTATTATGTTGCGGGTCATTTCTTGTTTTCACATGAGAAGATATATTTCGAAACCATGATAAGGACAATTTTGAGTATCTTTTTTTATTTTATTTTGCTGTGTAAGATAATACTACCTTTTCCGAAATATAAATTCATTTAGACTTTTATACAGTTATAAAAAATTCATTCAAATATGTTATGTAGCATGAATTTTAATGGGATCTTTAATGGCACCACACTAAATCTATCATTGCCCTTAAGTGCACCACAGTTCATGTATATTTTTAATTCTTGCTCCGGTGCCTCAAGTAGATTTGATGTGATGCCCTTAAAAACTCCCTAATTTTAATGATAATATTGAATCAAATCTGCAACCGTGGCAGAGATTACATCGTGAGGGGAAAGGACACCCCAATCAACATGACCCAACATCAATAAAGCATGCCTAGCTAGAAGATGCATCGGCAAATTGCCATAACGCTTAACAAATGAGAACTGAAGATAAGTAAAAGTGTGTAGATGGGAGAGGCACTCCCGAACTAAACAGTCCCGCACCGACATGTCTGCAGAAGGATGCGACAACGCTTAAACGCGAGATAAACAGTCACTCTCGAAAACCACTGCCAAATAGCTCCTTCCTAAAAAAAACATCGGAATAGTTGAATAGAATAACAGTGGATTTGAGGTCTGTAATGAACAGTGAATTTGAGCCAACGAACAGTGATTTATTCTTATCACCCAATTTTTATTTCAACTGTCATGATTCTTAATTTCTACCTTTTTCTTGTCCTTTATTCTCACTAACCGGATCTTTCTCAAGATGCGTGTACTGCCTATGCTTGCAAAGAATAGCATCCTTACTCGAATCCCCATTCACTCGATCTACAGAAGAAGTCCATCGGTCAGTTCCTTTCAAAAGAGACCGGACAGCTAGGCGATAGGTTTTCCCAAAAAAACGAGGAGGGATCAATACCTGAATGAGAGGGGGTGGTCTTTCATCTAAAGGCATGGTGCCCTCGAATTAGTAACAGAGGAGGTTTGCTAGGGGTCGATCAACTTTCTGACGAGCTGTCCATTCCTACGGTACTCCGGCTATTCAATATGCCGCTTAGAGCAAGTACTATGACAATGAGTCCAACTCCTCTTAGTGTATGTTGTAGGCATTTCCTTATGAAATTAAAGTCGGGTAAGGTACCCCGGCTTGTGCTATGTGGCTGGCAGTACCCTTTTTTAGGTATGTGCCTCAAGAAGAAAGCCAGCCTATTTTGTTGTTAGTCATCCACAGTGCCACGACTCTCGCATCTTTGGTCACAACATAGAGGTAGTTTAGTGCGACATAAATATGATAGAATATCTATGACTCCATATTTGCCTTGGCTGATTAGTGAGGTCTTAAAAATGTCATGCAATGAATGATCGGCCATTCCATTTTTGCTTTCAACTAGTAGGCGATGCGAATCTATGCTTTCGAGATTCTATTTGTTTATTTTGATCTTGGTGAGTGAGTTCATCGTCAATCGCTACACGAAGTGATGGGACTTTTACTTTCACTTCGTAGTGTTAATAACTTTGGGAGAAAAATGTGAAATAAATGTCACCCTTTCTACGCAAAAATCACTAATTGTTCGTGTGTATCTGTTATTACAGATCGATCAAGAAGTGATGGTGATTATGAGTAAAGATAAACAACTAACAAGTAAACAAACACAGAAACAAGAAGAGCACAGTTTTAATGTGGTTTCCGGCAATGTGTCGACTACTTCACAGACAAAAGAGACTTATTTTAATATCATGAGAAAGTTACAAGTTACATATAAATACAGATAGTATTTATAGCCTTGGGAATCAAACCACTAACGACTAATCACAACCTAGTAAATGACTGAAATACCCCAGAAGTAACTTCACCGAACATGAAAACCATACAGATGTGTTCCTCAAGTCTGCTGTGGACCAAAGAGACTCCACTCTCATTGTTAGCGGCGCCTCCACTCTACTCGTGTAATCGAGACTCCACTCTACATAAACCCGGCCAGACTCGACTCTCATCATTAACCCGGGCGAGCTTAGCTCCAGCAGATTGATCAACTCTGCCGTTGCCTCAAACGAACACCAGACCATAGCTTTATCTCCAGACTTTAGCAGCATAGTTTAAGCCACCATTACAAATCTCCACCTTGACTTCAACTTCATGCAAACTGATCAGATACACAACCAAGTGCCAGATTCACAACCAAGTGCCAGATTTCCTCTTTGTGTTCAAATTTGAATATCTCAGTAGACCCCCACCTTCAGCTGTGTATTCCCAGATTCAGATTTGGATAGTTGGCAAGTCCAGACACCACTGAAACTTGCCCCTTAGAACTGGTTTAGTGAACATATCAGCAAGATTCACATCAGTGCTGATCTTCTCCACTTTAGCCCTCCTCTCATTCCTTAAAAAATGGTACATAACATCAATGTGCTTGGTTCTCTCATGATGAACCTGATCCTTAGCCAAACATATTGCACTAAGACTGTCACAATACACCCTGGCTTGATCTTGATGCAGACTCAGATCATTGACTAGCCCCTTTAACCGAGTTGCCTCCTTTGTCGCTTACATCGATTGCCTTGTATTCTGCTTTGATGGTAGATAATGTCACTGTACCCTGTAAATTTGCCTTCCAACTTTCACAGAACCACCCAAACTAAACACATACCCAGTCATAGATCTCCTGCTGTCCACATCAACATCATAATCAGAATCATAGTACCATATGACAAAGCATTGAGTACCATCTCCATAAATGAGACCAATATCAGATGTACCCCTTAGGTACCTAAATATCCTCTTCACTGCTTTCCAATTTTCCTTTCCAGGTTGAGCCATAAACCTGCTGACAACATTGACTGCCTGAGCCAAATCAGGCCTAGTACAAAACATGACATACACCAAACTGCCTGCTGCACTAGCATATGGAACTATTGACATGTATTCTTCCTATTCAGCTGACTGTGGAGAAAACACAGCAGACAAATATAGATTTGGTGCCATTGGGGTATCTATAGGTTTGGCTGCTGACATGCCAAACATGGATAATATCTTCTCAATATACCCCTGCTGAGACAAGAACAACTTCCCTTGCTTCCTAACTCTATAGATCTTTATCCCCAAACCCAAATCCTTCATCTCAAATTCAGCCTTGGGCAGATTCTATAGATCTTTAATATCAAACAACCGCTATCAGCATATCATCCACATACAGAACTAGATAGATGGATGAATCATCCTTCAACTTGTTATGATAAACAAAACAATCATATGGACTCCTGCTATAGCCCAGTTGAATCATATAACTGTCAAACTTCTGATACCACGGCCTTAAGGCCTGTTTAAGTCCATATAAGGACTTATTCAACTTACAAACAAACCCTTCCTTGCCAGGAACTTGGAAACCCTCTGGCTGAGTCATATATATTTCCTTATCTACATCTCCATGTAGAAAAGCAGTCTTCACGTCTAATTGCTCAAGTTCAAGATTCTGATGTGCCACTATTGCTTATAGCACCCTGATGGATGTATGTCTGACCACTGGAGAAAATATCTCTTCATAGTCTACCCCCTCAAATTGACTGAACCCTTTTGCAAGCGAACGTGCCTTATATCTGATGCCCTCAGTAGATGTCATTCCTTCTTTTTTCTGGAAGATCCATTTGCAACTGACCACACTTATATCATGTGGTTGTTTGACTAGATCCCAAGTCTCATTATTCTGAAGTGACTCTATTTTTTCTCCCATGGCAACAAGCCATTGAGATGCCTCTGAACATGTCACAGCTTCTTTGTAAGTGTTTGGTTCAAAACCATCCACTTCTTCAGGTACCGGAAGTGCATATCCAACCATATCCTCCTCAAACCCATACCTTTTGGGGGGGTCTAATATTGGTTCTTTTAGTCCTGCTGAGAGCTATACCCTGCTGACCATCATTAGCTGTTTGAGAGTCTGCTGACTCTTGTCCAACAGACTAGTTTGGATCATGTTCTGGATCTTTTAAGTGTTGACCATCCTCTGTTGATTCATTCATTTCATCAGATTCCACTTGAAGCTCCACCTATTTGTCAAACTACTCAGTTTCATATCCAATTTCAGATTCATATGTGGCTCTCACAGATGAGTTAAGCATAGAGTTTTCATCAAAGACTACACTTCTACTGAGTATAAACCTCTTTTCAGTTGATGACCAGATCCTATACCCTTAACTCAATCTCCATATCCAACAAACACTCCCTTCTTGGCTCTAGGTTCCAGTTTACCTTTACTGACATGATAGTAGATTGTGCTTCCAAAAACCCTTAGACATGAGTAGTCTGCAGACTTTCCTGACCAAACCTTAAGTGGTGTTTTGAGCTTGATCCTAGAGTGAGGCTCCTATTGATTAAGTAGCAAGCTGTGCTAACAGCCTCTGCCCAAAATCTTCTTGCCATACCAGAATTAGAGTGCATGCACCTTGCCCTCTCCAGAAGAGTTTGATTCATCCTTTCTGCAACACCATTCTGTTGTGGAGTGTCTCTTACAGTATGGTGCCTAAAAATGCCTTCATTCTTGCAGAATTCATCAAACTCAGACCAACAGAATTCCAGTCCATTGTCAGTTCTAAATCTCTTGATCTTCTTGCCTATCTGATTCTCAACCAATGCCTTCCACTACTTGAAGTGCTTGAATGCTTCACTCTTGTGCTTCATCATAATTACTGATGGGAGTCAACTTTACGTGACTCCGGTGCATTAATTACCCCCAATTACCACACTTTCAGCACATTTTTGGTTAAATTGGACCATTTTCGAGTTGATATCGTGAGCTTATGGCACGGGGAATGAATCCGTCACCTGGATGGATTATTACCCCTTATTTGTTGATATTAACCCCATTCCCGAGCACGTTTACCCTCCGGAATTGTTTGGATGTTTGTGGTTGTTTATGATATTGAAGGGTATTGGTGTCTCGAGGACCCGGAAGGTGATGATTTGTGGTGAAAAAGCATGATCGAGGCAAGACGAGGGTCCAAAAAGGAAGAAAAGTGAAGATTTGGGGAATCAGGGGTTCAAACGCGCGTTTGAACCCTCCAAACGCGCGTTCCAGAAGTCCAGATTTGATTCAGAGTTGAAGCCCTCCAAACGCGCGTTTGAAACCACCTTAAACGCGCGTTCCAGTCTCTCAAACGCGCGTTTGAACTTCCTAAACGCGCGTTCCAGATGAAGAACAGTCAAGTCCCTGCCCAGAAATGATGAGTAACGCATGTTCCAACTAAGCGAAACGCGCGTTTGAAGATTCCAAACGCCCGTTCCAGCTCCCAAACGCGCGTTTGGACCGATTTTTCAGCAGATTTTTCCTCCACCAATAAATACCACCCTTAGACTATTTCTTGGAGATCTAGCTTTTCTTAGCAAAACTCTACCCATTTCTTGCTCGAATTTTGTAATAGCTTAGAATACTCTCCCTTAGTGTAAATCAACAACATCTTAGATTAAATTTCCATTTCTTAGCTTAGATTTTCATTCCAAACACTAAGGGAACACCTTTTAATTACTTTTTATTTTGTACTTTTGGATCTCAACTCAATTTCTGCAATTTTATGGTATATTTCTCTTCTCTTTTTACTTGTTATGGCTCTTATTTACTGTTTTGTCTTTGGTTCGATTAGTATAATGAGTAGCTAAACACCTACATAGTCGAATCATGTGAAATTTAGTGAAATCACCCTTTGGGTGATGAAATTGGGAGTGGGTAGTGCTTTTTATTGTTGTATCTTGCATATTTCATGTCTTAGAACTTGTTATAACAGTTTGGGCTAGATTGATCACCTAGGTCAAAATCACACACATCAATCTTAAGAGTTGTTCAGATAGAGGGGTGTGGGAAAAGGGTTCTAAGATCGCATTGTAGTGCGAGGTTACTCGTTTTTAACGTTTAAACGGCTCTCGTGCATTATCTTGTCTTGTTGATGAATCTCTCTTAGGAGAGGTTAGTTGACTTGGCATAAGGTATTGGGGAAGAGTTGTTCAGACCTTGGCACCGGGATTAGGAGTACGTACCCGTGAAATTGAATGTAAGAGTTCGTTCGTTGTTGCACACTCCCGGTTTTATCTTTCCTTGGGGTGAACCTAGCTATTTTGATCATGGTTCGGCTATGTCTCTTTAACTATCTTTAAAACCTAGTAGTTTAATCTTCTTTCGTTCTTTTATCTTTAGACTCGTTAGTTAGAATCACTTAGTGTCGTTGTAGTAAACAAAACTTTAAGAACATTGATCACCTAGACTAAGCATTACGTTCACTTTGGTACTTGCAAGCACGATTCCTTTGGGTTCGACCTCGTACTCTTGTAGCTATTCTAGCAATCGACCCGGTACACTGCCGGTTAGAGAGTTAGTTTACCCACAGTTTCGAGTCCTCATAAATTGTTTTTGTTGGGTGGATTTTAGCTCCAATCAAAATGGCGCCGTTGCCGGGGAATTGTGTGCTATTTGTGATATTTTGCAAGTGAACCGAAAGCTTAGGCCTAGGTTGTTTTTTTCTTTTCTTTTTTTTTCTTTCTTTTTCTTGATGATGGTTTTTTGTTGAAAAGTCACACTGTTTAGGGTGATTTTACATGATTTATAACGTTATATTTTATAACGATTTCCTCCATATTCGTATAATTTGCATAGAAATTAAGGGTTTAATCGAATTATTGAGCAAATGAGTTTTAAAAGTGTTTAAGTGCAAATTTGTGTTGTTTATGTGGTTTCATTGATAAAAATATTTGAATATGAGATGTTACATTTTGCACGATGTTATCATGAATGTAGGTACGCTTGCATGTTAATTGAGGAGCTTAAACGAAGATCGGATGAAGATTAAGAAGAAAGCTCGATTCGAATAAAGAAAGCTTGATTCGATTCGGCCCAAACTTGGTGACCAAGGTTTTCAAAATATCACATGTAACAATATGTTTTGAGGTCTAAAAGATGGATTTTGAAGAAGATGCCACGAGTTTACGAGTTAAACGAATCAATTTTGTCCAACGCACTTCTACCGTAACCTATTTTTCGATGGACATTTGACCCGACTTAGAGGCATTTTCAGGGGAAGAGTTCTTGACGAAAGTTGTAGATACTAAAATGAGCTTTCCAACGCATTTTGAATCACGTCAATCGGAGGTCTACAACTCGAGTTATGATTTTTTTACCGAACTGCTGGAATTACGGACGAACCGGAGATAATTTTAGCTCACATGGTTGCATGTTACTCCATGTGAAGACTAATGATGGCAATGATTCCTCCCCAACAAACTCCACATGCTTGTAACTAACTCTTGTATGACTCATCCCTTTCACATGCTAAGTAATCATCACCTCCCACATGCCTCCTAACAAACTCCTAACAAACTTAGGATATTCTAAGCATATTCCCTTGATGCTTAGGCTATAAACCCCCCACCTTCACTTGTAATAGGCACCCCTCCTTGGTCACTCTTGGCCAAGCTTTTACTTTTCCCGTCTTTTATGTAAATACTCTGTAGGCGTTATGCGAGAATAAATTAGAATAGTAGTACTGTTGTAATCTTTGAGCTACGACCACGATTCAAAATCATAATCGAGGATGATTGGCTAAGGACTCCAAGCTAGAACCATCGTTGTGAAGCTACTATCACCAGAATAAACAAGGATTTCGTTTTCATTTGTTCTAGTAAGCTTTCTTGTTCTTCCTTCATGTTTACTTTGTGTATGAACTATATGTGTGTTGCATGCTAATCGAATTTAGATACGAAAGTTGATGAATTCGTAGATTACCGTGAAGGAGAGTGATGATATTCTTCCAACATATGTAAGTTGAGGGTGAATATTGTTAGATTAGGATTTTATATCCATATCTTTGATCCGTAAATGCTTTAGTTGTACCGAGAGAGGTGAACTAATTAAAAGGCGATGAACCGAAAGGGAAAATGCCTCTTTAGCAGATAATAATCCAAGACTTACGAATGAATGTGTGTCTTTCATGTTAATTTCGGTGGGGTGGTGGATCAACGGTGTGTTCTAGTTGTTTTAATCACTATTTTTCTCCAAACAAATTTTCACGTATCGTCTTTCTTTTCACTTTTGCAACCTTTATTTTATTTCTAGTTTTCAAGATCATAATCATCACTAAAAAGAAATCGAAAGCAAAAGTTATTTTCATACAAGTCCCTGCGGATACGACCCGGTTTCACCACTAGCTGCAAGTTTTTGCACTTGGGGCTGACGTCGGTTTTTAAATAAATTTTATCACCTGTTTTTAACCGCGAACAAGTTTTATAGGTAGTAGAGCCTTAAGACTTTTCGACGTAGCAAGTTTTTGGCGCCGTTGCCGGGGACTTGGCACGGAAAGTTTTCGTTTTCGGTTTTGTTGTCAACTAAGTTATCTGTTTTCGTTTTAAAAAAAAATAAAATAAAAAAAATATATAACAAAATTTTCTTTCGGTAATTACCGAGAGAGAAAAAAATTTTCTTTTAGCTTACGTTTTACGCTTACGTATTAGTTTTATAGTATTACTCGCTTTACATTCTGTTTGCTCGCACTGCTTTGAGCTTTGTGTTTAGTATAGTTTTTTAATTCTAAAAAATTTTAAAAAATTTTCGGTAAATACCGAGTGGATTCGGTAATTACCGAGAGAAAAAAAAAAGAAAAGAACCAAGGAACACGTTTCAATCATTGAGGTTGGGTGATGGATTTTCGGTGAATCCCACTCTGCGGAAGCATAAGGATAAAATCCCGAAACCTCGTGATTTAGGTGTTGGTTTCCAAACGTAGTTTATGCAAACTCGAACTCACGGGGGACCACTTTCGTATAATCCGGAGATCGAGCGAACCATCGCTCGACCAAACAGACGTTGGGCTCGGATCACTAGACCGACGGACGAGGGAACCACGGAAGGAAACAATACGGAAGGATACGTTGAGGGAGAAGCTCAAGGAGAAGCCCAGGTTGAGGAAATGGCAGATCAACGGACATTGGCAGACTTTGCCATGCCATCTATTGTGAAAGTGAATCCTGTGGTCGTGATTCCTGAAATCACGGCTGATAATTTCGAACTCAAAACTTCTTTAATCAATCTGGTGAGAGGTTCCACATTCCATGGATTTTCCACTGAGGACCCGCACGATCACATTCACTCATTTCTAGAATCGTGCGGGACTATTTTAATCAAAGGGGTCACTGAGGACGCCCTGAAAATGAAACTCTTTCCTTTCTCACTGAAGGGAGAAGCAAAAGAATGGTATAAATCTTTACCAGTCGAATCCATTACTTCGTGGGAGGAGTTGGAGAAAGAATTCTTGAGCCAGTACTTTCCACCTGCAAAGACGGCTCATCTTCTGAATCAGATATTCACTTTTGTGCAATCCGAGAAGGAATCATTTTACGATGCGTGGAAACGATTTAAGGCTCTCTTGAGAAAGTGCCCCACCATGGGCTGGACAAACAAAGATTGATCAACACTTTCTACAGTGGTTTGACTGAATTGACTAAGGGAATGGTGAATAGTTCTGCGGGAGGTGCATTTCTGAGAAAGACACCTAATGAGGGATGGATGTTGTTTGAAGATATTGTAAAGTATAATTATGCCCCTACCTATGCAGGTGCGTCCAATCAGAAAAGCTCGACTGCAGGGAAGTATGAGGTAGATGAGACCACGTCTCTAAAAGCTCAGTTGGCCGCACTACAGAAGCAAGTGACGGCAATGAATGTTCAAAGTCTTGTGTGTGACAACTGCCATGGCCAAGGCCATCGTAGTTGTTAAGGCCATATTTATATGATTATTAAGGGTATATTTCATTATTATTTTCCCCACATTTGCACAATTTACATGAGAATTAAGGGTTTAAGTGTAATTATTTAATAAAGATGATTTTAAGAGGGTTGTATGCAAAATTGATGATTTTAAGTGTTGATTTAATGGAATTATTATTATTTGGATTTTATTACATTTTTGCATTGTTTATTTATCATGTAGGAGTTAATTTTCGAGTGCGATAAGTGGATAAATGAAGCTCAAGTCGAATCATAAGAGATAGAGTTGGAATTGGCTTGAAGAAATTGGATAAAGATGATGAAATCCGACCTCGGCATCTTGGACGGCGTTAGTCATGCGGCGTCCATTCCAGGCGGGCGTTTGATAAAGCAAGCGGGCGTCGGAATTGTGTTTACATTCGAGAGAGTTCAGACGGAGGATGAGCGGCGTTTACTCAGCGTCCAGGCATTACGGGCGGGCGTCCATAAGACCAGACGAGCGTCCGTTGCCGACTTAACCCTAACCGACTTGAAACTCTATATAAAGCAGCAGCCCCAACCCTAATTCATATACCACATAATTGAGATCGCAAATTCACCAAAAAGCTGCGGCCAGAGAACCCTAATTTCACGAGAGATGCAAATCTCCCAACCAACAATCATCTTCAACATGATTGTTGGCTAAATACTTGCAAAGTGAGTCGACGGAGGAAGCCCATCATCAACACAACCAACTAGAGAGTTCGATGCTTTGTGTTAGTGAGTTTAATTTATAGTTTTTCATCACTTTGGATCTTTGTTTTGTATTGATCATGTTTTGTTGGAATTAACAATTTGATGAAACGATTTATCTATATCTATATGCTTGGATCTATGTATGAAAATATATTGGTTTAAGTTTTATTTCGTTCAAGTGATGCAATTATTCGTGTTTTAAGAGATTATGCATGATTAGTTGAGTAAGAGTTTGGAAACAACCTCGTGATTTCGGTTTGATTGTATGTTTAGTTTATTTGAAAAGATAAACGAAACCCTAGAATTTGATTGAAGATATTTAATTGGATTAAGTGAATAAATCACCACTAAAAACTACATCTTAGATCACCATCTAGTTGGGGGTTGTTGGTTGATGGGTGGATTCGTTGCCTCATTGTGTTTTCCTTTATTGTTTATTAATCGAATCATTAGTTTAATCTTTAGTTTAAGTTCTAGTTGATAAACCCTAGTTTCCTCGCTTGTTTTTACGCAATTTTACGCTTGATTCATAATCGAGGCGCTTCGTCCGCAATAGCGAGCCTTCGTCCATTAGGTTTAGTTTTGAGGCCGCTCGTTCACTTTAGTGAGCGCCGTCTGGTTTTCTGCTTTTCTTATTTTTCAGCTTGTTTTATCTCTGTTTTACTGCTTTTAATTCTTAGGTTTAGGTTTTAGTTAGTTTCAACTTTCGTTTAGATAGATAATCGTGACATAATCGTTAGAATAATTGTTATCTGAATCCGATAAACATTCCACTCCCTTAGGGCGACCGTAAACACCCTATACTACGATCCTTATACTTGGGGTGTTTCGGTTTATAAATTTAAAACACGTTTTTACCGAACAAGTTTTTGGCGCCGTTGCGGGAGTCGATAACGGTTGTCGGATTCTTCTAGGTGCAATTTTTATTTCGGTACTATTTTTTTAGGTAATAATCTAATTGCTCGTTTTATTTTTATTTTTATTTTATTTCACTTTATCATAGTTTAGATTTTCGATTTTATAAATTTGATTTTAATTATTTTAGTTTTTATTTATTTATTTTATGTTATTGGTCGCATTAGATTTTTATTAGTTTGAAGCCTTAGATTTAGCTTAGATTGCCTTAGATTTTAGATCGTATAAATATATTGCCTTAATTATTACTATTTTAGGTTTTATTTTCTTTCCTGCTATTCTTTTACAGATCTGTTTCGTTTTCGGTTTTTAAGCGGGCGTCCATCCTTTCAGGCGCCCGTCATTCTAAAAATCTTCTTTTACGCATCGTTTAAGGCGATCGAGACGAGCGTCTGAACTACCAAACGCTTCGTCCAACCTCTAAACACCCGTTTCTCCCCAATCATCTTACGAGCGCCGCTTCGATGATCTCAACAGCGTCCCACTTCGAATCTCTCCTCAACGAGCAGCGTTCACTTATCTTGAAACGCCGATTCACTCTCTTCAATTGACACTTTTTTTCTTTTCTCCTCTAAACCATCTAACCTTTTTCTAAACCTATTCTAATCAACCCCAAAGGGTTGATTTCTTTCTTTCCTTTCTTGGTTTATGCAAACGAGAAGTAAGAAGGACTTCGATCTTTGATCCCGAGCCTAAACGATCTATCCTTAAAAGAAGGCTTCTTCCCGATTTGGATAAAATGGCGGATCAAGATCCACCAATTCCAAATCCCGATCCCCAAGCTCGCTTAAATTTACTCCTTCAACAAATGCAAGCTCTGCGGCAACAAATGAATCGACAAGTGGGCATAAATCAACAACTTCAACAATTCCGCCAAAACCAAATTTAATCAAGCCGAACCAGGACCCTACACTCCATATCTAAACCAAGATTTTCTCGAGGGACATAGACCTATTCGTCCTCCCGACATGGGAGGAGCGAACTTTGATCTAAAGAACGGAGTAGTTGCTCTAGTCCAAAATAGCTCTTTCCATGGTACTGCTCAGGAAGATCCACACGACTTCTTGTCCACATTCGTACAAATCTGTGAAGCAGGCCATTATCCTGGTGTTGATTCTGAGATCGTAAAGTTGAAGCTATTTCCTTTTGCTTTGAAAGGTGAAGCAAGCAGATGGTTTAAGTCGTTAGCACATCATTCCCTCCATACTTGGAATGATGTCAAAAGAGCCTTCGCTCTCAAGTGGGTTTCACCAGGCAAGATTATGGAAATGAAACGGGAAATAGCTACGTTTGAGCAGTTGGAGGATGAGACTGTTGGCAAGGCTTGGGAGAGATTAAATCTGTTGATGAGGAAGTGCCCCAATCACGGATATGACGATACATGAGTTGTTGGAACTGCTTTTCTGAGAGGTCTCTCAACCTAATAGAGACTATCTTGACTCCACGACTCATGGATCCTTCTTAGGGGAGGTGATGAGGCGCCTATAGAGTGGGTGAGACAATAGCCAAGAACAATATGTGGTCGACTCTAAGAAGACCAATATTGTTAAGAAAGAAGATCATGTAAGCAATCACGATACACAAGCTGTTGGTTGCTCGGATGGAATTGATAAGCAAGCGGTTGGCCAATCTTCGATCGACCTTACGATTCAAATTATCTTGAAACTCGTGCGAGGGGCGAGATGACGGAGGAGGTAAACCTAATGGATAATCAAAACCAACCCTTCCGAAACTTCAACCAGAACCAGAACTATTCAGGATTTCAAAGACAAAACTTCAATCAAGCCAAGTTACCACCTGGACCTTCAAATTCGAATTCTTTCAACTCAAACTATCAAAGGACAGCTCCTAACTCTCAAAGGCCCCAAGGTGGCTGGAATCAAACTCAGAACAATAATCATACCACCTCATGTGTCCTCAACACAAATTCGATGAGTGGTAGACATGGTGAAGACTCATACTACTAGTGTTAAAGCAATTGAGAGACAAGTTGGTCGGATGGCGGACCCGACAAGCAAGCGAGACCTCACGGTAAACTTCCGAGTTATACCGAGAGAAATCCAAAAGCTGATGTGAATGTTTGCACTGCCATTACACCACAATGGGAGTATGGGCAAGAAGAGGAGTTGAACGAAGTAACTCTGAGAAGTGGTAAGAAGGCTGGACCCGGCAAGATGTCGGAAGCAGTAGCCCCTCCCCGACGCCATGAGTTCGGGAGGGAAATCGAAAACCACATGCCGAAGAAAGCAATGAGGAGGAGCTTAGTGACAATTCTTGGAGGATGAAAATAATTCGATGATGAGGAAAGGAAGGAAAGTCAAGGGCGTAGTACCCACGACTAAGAAAAAGGAAGAGAAGTTTGTGAGATGGAAGGATAAGGAGGGCGAGGCGATAAAGAATCAAGCTACGAAGAATGATAAAGCCCTTCCTTATCCACCAAAAGGAAAGAAAAAACTCACTAACGACAAGCGGTATCTTTGGAGTGAGGAGGATACTTAGGGACACTAAAGTGAGTATGCCCTTAGTGAGGTATTGTGCAAAATGCCTAAATGTACTAAGTATCTTAAAGAATTGCAGTGGGAGCAAGAGGAAGCTTGAGGGCATGGTGAAGAAGTGTTTGAGAAGATTGCGCAATGGTTTCACAGAAAGTCATTTGTTAAGCGAGGTGACCCTGGCAGACCTTCAATATCTTGCGAGATTGAAGGCCATTTGTTCGAAAATGTCTTATGCGACTCAGGGGCCTCTATTAATGTGATGCCATTAAATGTATGCAAGAAGCTCGGGCTAGACAAAAGAATGCGAGAACGCCCCATTTCCCTTCGTGATGGTAGACAAATCTAGTAAATCGCATCGCACCCGGTTGTGTAGCTAATGTTCTCCTTCAAATTGAACATTTGGTCTTCCCTACCGACTGGGTTATTCTAGACTATCCACCTGACAAGGAGATGCCTTTAATTCTAGGCCGAACCTTTTTAGACACTTCTAACGCTCTCATCGACTTTTGCAAAGGATGATTACTCTTAGAGTCGGTGACACATCTGTCACCTTCACACGAGGACACATCCTTGAAAGAGCCGTAATTGATGAAATATCGTTTGTCGAAGCCATATATGAGGACGGAGGAGATGCCTATTACGAAGATGCAATGGAGCTTACAGAGATAGGTGTTTTTGAAGTCATGGACATTGAGGATCCGGTGATCATGGACCATCTTCTAATTCATTTCCAGCCGTAGGCATTGGCGAGTCATCTTCACTCGCTCATCTTGAGCTGTTATTGAGTTAGAAGCATGGAGATACCCAAAGAACAAACGATAATCTCAAGGAACTGAGTCAGGAAGACTTCATCCCTGGTGAAGAAGAAGCTCTGATGGGTAGTTGGGACGAGGTAGAGTTTTGGAAAGAAGCTACTCATTGGGAAGTAGATGAGTGGGAAGAGCTGGCAGAAGAGCTGAAAGACGAAGAGTTAAGGAAAATGATCGATCACAAGAAAAAGGAAGCAAGTGTTGACCGGAGGATTCCGATGGATGATTTGATCCAGTACCTTTCTGGGGTTGAGCCTCGGGAAGATGAGGTGTTCTACTGTCAACCACTTCAAGCTCATAGGGAGAAAGGTGGCCCGTTAAAGTCTAGTATTGAGCAACCACCTACTGATTTAGAGCTCAAACCGCTTCCAAAACACCTTAAGTATATCTTCCTTAAGGATGGAGATAAATTGCCTTTGATCATTTCTTCGAAACTCAACCCTGAGCAAGAAGCACAGCTGATAGAAGTGCTTAAGAAAAACATCCTCGCGTTCGGTTGGCAAGTGGGTGATATCCGAGGGATCAGCCCAGACATATGCATGCATAAAATCCGAACGGAGGAAGGAGCTAAAAAGGTGAGACAACCTCAGCGAAGGTTGAATCCGCATATGCAAGAGGTTGTCAAAAAGGAGGTTATAAAGTGGCTTGACATGGGAATCATCTATGCAATCGCCGATAGCGAGTGGGTCAGCCCTACTCAAGTTGTGCCAAAGAAGGCGGAATCACGGTTGAAAAGAATGAAAAAGGGAGAGAAGTTGCCTACGTCTCGTGGATCGCTCTGAGTGCAGATCGACTATCGTGAGATCGAATGAAGTCACCGCAAAAGATCACTTCCCTTCCTTCATTGACCAACTAATTGAAAGGCGAGTGGTCACAAGTATTATTGTTTTCTCGATGGATACTCTGGTTACTTCCGGATAGCCATTGACCCCAATGACCAAGAGAAGACAACGTTTACGTGTCCATCTCGGTACTTTTGCTTTTAAGTAGAATGCCATTCGGTCTATGCAATGCACCCGCGACTTTTCAACGGTGCATGTTGGCCATTTTGATGGACTTGTTGAGAAATGCATGGAAGTCTTCATGGGCGACTTCTCGATCTCTGGTGATAGCTTTGATGAAATTTTAAAGAACCTAGATATGGTACTCCAACGGTGTGTTGAGAAAAATCGGTGCTTAAGCGGGAAAAATGCCATTTTCTAGTTGATGAAGGAATAGTTTTGGGACATAAGGTGTCCAATCTTTGGTATTCAAGTTGATAAGGCTAAGGTTGAAGCCATTGAAAGATGACGTACCCTAAGACAATGAAAGAGGTACGAGGTTTTCTAGGACATGTTGGCTTCTACCGGCGTTTCATTAGAGACTTTTCTACGATTGCCAAGCCTTTATCAAATCTCTTGAAAGAAGATGTAGATTTCTTGTTCGATCACGAAGTGCAAAGAAGCTTTCAATTGTCTCGAAAGATAAGCTTATCGGTGCCCTATTTTAGTAGCACCGACCGACCAAGCCTTTCGAATTGATGTGCGATGCCTCTAATTACGCCGTAAAGTGCGAGTTTTAGGTCAAAGACTTGATAAAAGGTTCAGCCCATCTATTATGCGAGTCGTACCTTGAACCCGGCTCAATGCAATTATACTACAACCGAGAAGGAATTCTTAGTTTGTTGTTTTGCCATTGACAAATTTAGAAGCTATCTTCTCGGGTCTCAAGTGATTGTATGGACGGATCATGCGACTTTACGCTACCTTATGGATAAAGCGGATGCCAAACCAAGGTTACTTAGATGGATTTTAATTCTACAAGAGTTTGACCTTGTGATTAAAGATAAGAAAGGTAGTGAGAATATTGTGGTGATCATTTATCTCGCTTAGTAAATGAGGGTGCGAAAAATCACAATGATATAGGCATTGATTTTCCGGTGAGCAATTGATGAAGCTTGAAGCGGTTAGGCCGTGGTATCTTGACTACGTCAACTATTTAGCGAGTGGTCATTTAGAAGACATGACGTATCGGGAGAAGAAAAAAGTTCTTTTACGATCTCAAATATCTCGTATGGGAAGATCCTTATTTGTTTAGAGTGCAGAAAGGCGGGTTGCTTCAAGGTGTGTTCTGAGCATGATCGATGGGATATCTTAGAACAATGCCATAGCGGTCCTACCGGAGGTCACTATGGAACACCAAAGACGGTTGCAAAGATTCTTCAAGCTGGATTCTACTGGCCGACTCTGTTTAAGGATGCAGAAGCCTTTTGTAAAGGTTGTGATAGGTGCCGAGAACCGGGGGCGAGTAGTCGGATGGAAATGCCACTTAAGCCCATTCTTGAATGCGAAGTTTTCGATGTATGGGGCATAGATTTTATGGGACCCTTTCCATCCTCATGCGGTAATAAGTATATCCTCGTCTGTGTGGACTATGTTTCCAAGTGGGTCGAGGCCATAGCTACTCAAACTAATGATCATAAGGTTGTAAAGAAATTCTTGCAAAAGAATATCTTTACTAGATTCGGCTGTCCGAGAGCACTCATTAGTGATGAAGGCACTCACTTTTGCAATGCGCCGCTTGACAAGATCCTTGAGAAGTATGGTGTCAAACATAAGATTGGTACACCATATCATCCTCAAACTAGTGGCCAAGTCGAGGTAAGCAACCAGAGCTTGAAAAGAATTTTGGAGAAGACCGTGAACAATAATCGATCTAATTGGAGTCTGAAGTTGGATGACGCGTTGTGGGCTTATCGTACTGCATTCAAAACCCCGATGGGCACGTCACCCTTCCAAATGGTCTATGGCAAAGCTTGTCATTTACCTGTCGAACTTGAGCACAGAGCTTTCTGGGCAATTAAATTCTTAAATTTTGATAGCCAACTTTGTGGGGAGAAAAGATTGTTACAGTTGAACGAACTCGACGAATTCAGACTCCGTGCATACGAGAATGCTAAGCTCAGCAAGGAGAGAACTAAGATACTCCATGACGCTAAGATCAAGGACCGAGAATTCAAAGTTGGTGAAATGGCTTTACTTTATAATACTAGACTTCACTGTTTCGGGTAAACTCAAGTCTAGATGGTCTGGTCCCTTTGAGATTCTCGAGGTTAATCCTAGTGGAGTAATTACTTTGAACGGGTATGGTAATCAAGCTTTTAAAGTGAATGGCCATCGACTTAAGAAATATTTTGGGCAACCAAAGGAAAAGCCTGAGATTCTTTATTTCCAAAGCAGAGATGAGAGTACAGATGTCCTGATTTGTGAGGAGATTCCATCTTATTTCTTTGAGTCAGATGACGATGACGTTCCTATCTCCACCCGTGAGGTACCTTCTGCTGAAACTTCTGATCATACCACTGTGTCTATGCCTATCATCCGCAAGAACAAGAAGAAGAGAGTCAGTGTAGTGTGGAGAGAAAGGTTTAATGATCTTATTGCGCACTTGACTTGTTGTTGTGGTGAAAATCATTTCAGCCCTAGTAATTCTGATTCTGATACTAAGGTGGCGGTAGTCAAACCAAAGTGGCCCGATCCGGGTTGATCTTTTGAACTCTGTGTCAAGCTATTGACATTAAAAGAGCGCTCCTAGGAGGCAGCCTAGTTTTCTTTGTTTGTTTCTTTTCTTAGGTTGTTTTGTTTTATTGTGTTAGAAATAATACTTTAGTTGATGTTGTGTTGTTGGTTATTCCTCTTACGTTCATTGTAAGTGTTTTGTGTTATGTGTTGCTCATATACCCCGTGTACCCCGAGATTATATGGTATGTCGAGTGTTGCGAGATACTTTTGAGCAGTTCACAAGCTTTTATGTCCAGTGTTGTCCATTCAAGTTGTAGCGGTCCATTCATGCTCCAAATTTCGACCTCTGCCAACTTTCATACGACGACCACCACTTGCAAACAACTAAGTTTGTTTTTTCTTTTATTACGCACATTCGAGGACATAATGTGATTTAAGTGTGGGGTGTTTGGGTATGTTTTTATGCTATATCCTTTGAAATAGAGTGAAAGTTAAAATTTCTCATGAATTTAAAATTTTTGTGAGTCTCGAGCATATAATTGGAACTAGATGCTTGCTAGTTGTAGTTTTCTAACGATGATAGTATGTGACTTAGTGAGATAATTATAGCATGTTTTACTTTTATGGAGATAGTTTCGTTTTCATTCACGAAAGCCTTTGAGATTGAAGCATGACTTTTGAATTATATCCTTTCATTATTTTTAATGATTCATCTTAGGAAGGTCGGTATAGTTACACCTAAGTTAGACCGTGTCTTTGTGAATATCATAACGTTTGAATGTGATAGGTGAGATGTAACTTATGACTTTGAAAAGTGAATAAATAAAGTGAGGGAGCGATTATTAATAAATCGTTTGTCGGAAGTCGGTTTATGATTTGGGTGCGGTAGGGTATACCTCGTATGTCCTATACCACTATGATGACCAATAGCTCACGGCGATCGAGAGAAGCTACCTTATGATTTGAGTAAGGTAGGGTGTTATCACGAAACATCCTATTCTACTATGATGGGTAAGAGCTTATTCTCGATATCGTCACATTTGAAAATTTTGAAAAATGATGAGTTAAGAATAAAGTAGAGTCTTTGTTATCATGGATCTTATACCCAGTAGAACCGCATGATATCTTTGTGTAGGATTATCCTACCGAGTGCGTGGGAAGGCTTTGAGTGGAGCTATTATTTATCATGTACTAGGATAGTCATTGGAATTTACGAGAGGATATTTCTTTGAAAGGCTTGTTAGATTGAGAACGGCTTGTCACACATACACGAATCTATCTCGTGTTGGTATCATTTGCTATAGTTGTTGTATCTTACATTACGTGAGTTAGAGATCTATGTGGATTATTTATAAAGTTGAGCTATAGTTTTGATTGTTTTGTCCGAGGACGTACAAAAAGTTAAGTGTGGGGGTGTTGTTAAGGCCATATTTATATGATTATTAAGGGTATATTTCATTATTATTTTCCCCACATTTGCACAATTTACATGAGAATTAAGGGTTTAAGTGTAATTATTTAATAAAGATGATTTTAAGAGGGTTGTATGCAAAATTGATGATTTTAAGTGTTGATTTAATGGAATTATTATTATTTGGATTTTATTACATTTTTGCATTGTTTATTTATCATGTAGGAGTTAATTTTCGAGTGCGATAAGTGGATAAATGAAGCTCAAGTCGAATCATAAGAGATAGAGTTGGAATTGGCTTGAAGAAATTGGATAAAGATGATGAAATCCGACCTCGGCATCTTGGGCGGCGTTAAATGCGGCGTCCATTTCCAGAGGCGGCGTTTGATAAAGCAAGCGGGCGTCCGGAATTGTGTTTTACATTCAGAGAGTTCAGACGGAGGATGAACGGCGTTTACTCGGCGTCCAGCATTCGGGCGGGCGTCCATAAGACCAGGCGGCGTCCGTTGCCGACTTAACCCTAACCGACTTGAAACTCTATATAGCAAGCAGCCCCCACCCTAATTCATATACCACATAATTGAGATCGCAAATTCACCAAAAAGTCGGCGAGAGAACCTAATTTCACGAGAGATGCAAATCTCCCAACCATCAATCATCTTCAACATGATTGTTGGCTAAATACCTTGCAGTGAGTCGACGGAGGAAGCCCATCATCAACACAACCAACTAGAGAGTTCGATGCTTTGTGTTAGTGAGTTTAATTTATAGTTTTTCATCACTTTGGATGCTGTTTTGTATTGATCATGTTTTGTTGGAATTAACAATTTGATGAAACGATTTATCTATATCTATATGCTTGGATCTATGTATGAAAATATATTGGTTTAAGTTTTATTTCGTTCAAGTGATGCAATTATTCGTGTTTTAAGAGATTATGCATGATTAGTTGAGTAAGAGTTTGGAAACAACCTCGTGATTTCGGTTTGATTGTATGTTTAGTTTATTTGAAAAGATAAACGAAACCCTAGAATTTGATTGAAGATATTTAATTGGATTCGTGAATAAATCACCACTAAAAACTACATCTTAGATCACCATCTAGTTGGGGGTTGTTGGTTGATGGGTGGATTCGTTGCCTCGCTGTGTTTTCCTTTATTGTTTATTAATCGAATCATTAGTTTAATCTTTAGTTTAAGTTCTAGTTGATAAACCCTAGTTTCCTGCTGTTTTTCTGCAATTTTCTGCTTCAGTTCATAATCAGACGCTCGTCCGCAATAGCAGACGCTCGTCCATTAGGTTTAGTTTTCAGACGCTCGTTCACTTTAGTGAACGCTCGTCTGGTTTTCTGTTTTCTTATTTTTCAGCTTGTTTTATCTCTGTTTTCTGTTTTTAATTCTTAGGTTTAGGTTTTAGTTAGTTTCAACTTTCGTTTAGATAGATAATCGTGACATAATCGTTAGAATAATTGTTATCTGAATCCGATAAACATTCCACTCCCTTAGGACGACCCGTAAACACCCTATACTACGATCCTTATACTTGGGGTGTTTCGGTTTATAAATTTAAAACACGTTTTTACCGAACATTAGTAATCAATGCTAGCTTGACCCGATCTCACAGGTCAAAGCTGTTCAAAACAATGTTGTTTGCTAAAATTGCGATACCGCTGGGCACACATTCCATCAGTGTCATCTATTGTTGCATTCAGAAGAGGTGAATACATTCACTTCTCAAAATTATCGACCTTCGGGTCAGAATCAAAACACTCAAGGGTTCAATTACAACCGGAACCACCCTGGTTTCCGATGGAGTGACCCTTCCGGGCAAAGCAACCCCCATCGCCGAGTTCAGGCCCTAGGCCTAATCAAAGCAATTTTCAATCCAACTATCGACCAAACATGGAACACCAATCAACCGCAAAATCAAAATCAATCATTTCAGATCTTAGAACAAAAGTTGAGTGAGCAAATCACGGCCAACACTCAATTGGCAAATGCTTTAAGTACTCGACCAAGATCTGGAGAAATTTGGAGGTGCAAATGGGGACGGCTTTGGGGCGAGAAGCAAGTCGACCTCGAGGTCACCGCCGAGTTTTATCGAGAAGAACCCCGAGGGGTTAATCTGGTCCAAAATGACCGTAATACTTGCACCGATCTGTCTCGCACCATGGAACTATGGTCAAGATGAGTGAATGCTATAAATCCGAGGAGTGGGAAAGCGGTTGGCGGTCAGGCCAACCAGGAAACAGTAGCCCCTCTCTCGCGAGCGAGAGAGACGCAGAGGGGAAGATCTTTGTTCTCCTCGAGAAGGATGTTGGGACTACTATTGATCCAACTGAAAGAGAAAATTCTGAAGAAAAGGTGAAAGTTGAGAATTCTGATGATGAAGAGAATACTGATGAGAAGAAGTCAGAATCTAAGTTGAGTTCTGGGAAGCATGTGAGGTGGAAGGATAGGAAGACAAAGCTATCAATGATAAGACGGCAAAGAAGCACTTTACTGAGGAAGACTTTGCTGATCTCCCTTACCCACCTAACAAGAACAAGTTGTCATTAACGATGATAAAGAATATAAGAAGGTTATCGACTTGCTCAAGAATCTTTTGAGGCAAACATTCCATTAGTTGATCTTTTGGTAGGAATGCCAAAGTATACAAAGTTTATAAAGGACGCAGATAAGTTCAAAAAGAAGCTTCAAGAGCTCGAGCACATAGTGTTGAATGGAGAATGTTCCGCAATCGGCCGGACTAAACTTCCGGTGAAGTGTCCGACCTGGTAGATTTACGATTTCATGTACTATCGGGAACAGGATTTCCACAATGTTCTATGCGATTCATGAGCATCAATCAATCGATGTCTCGCCAATCTTCCAATCTCTTGGATTGGATCAATCTATTACTCCTAGACCTATTTCTTTCAACTTGCGAGATAGAAGTGTGAAATATGCAAGGGAATTGTAGAAGATGTGTTGGTCAAGGTTAAGAACTTCATATACCCAGCTGATTGGGTAATCATGGATATGACCAATGATGAGAAAACCCCCTTGATCCTTGGAAGACCTTTTCTTGCAACTGCCCGTGCCTTACTAGATTCCTACAGTGGCGAAGTAACCCTACAGTTGGAGGATGAGAGCATAAAGTTCAATGTGGGTAATGCAGTGAAGCACCCATCCAGTGACACTTGTTTAGCTATTGAGGACGATTTCACTGATGAGTATGATAAACAAGTGTTCATGGGTAGTTGGGATGAGGAAGAATTCAATAAACTATCTGCAACTTGGACTAATGAGGAGTGGATAAAATTTTTAGAAGAGATTGACAAGGAAAGTTCTGATTACCACGAAGTGGTAGGAAAGAGAATGAGGGAGAGGCATGGTGATATGCCCAGATTTGCAAAGGGAGATGAGGCCCCTGTCTGCTGGGAGGCCATGATGCTTCAGAGCCCTTATGATAAGCTTGGAGATCTAGAGCTTAAGGGAGATAAATTGAGACCAAGTGTGGAGGAGCCACCGTCAGATTTAGTGTTGAAACCCTTGCCTCAACACTTGAAATACATTTTTCTGAGGGACGGTGATAAGCTCCCTTTGATCATTTCATCTAAGTTAGAATCAAGGAGGAAGAAAAGCTTATCAAAGTGTGCAAGATAATATCCTCGCCTTTGGTTGGCAAGTGGGAGATATTAAGGGGATAAGCCCTGATATCTCAGATGCATAAGATCGGGATCTGTTGAGGGATCGAAGAAGGTGCGCGACGACCTCGAGAGAAGGCTAAACCCTCACATGCAGGAAATCGTTAAGAAGGAAATCATCAAATTGCTTGACATGGGTATCATCTACCCAATAGCCGATAGTGAATGGGTGAGCCCCACTCGGGTGGTGCAAAAGAAAGGAGGGATTACTATTGAAAAGAATGAAAAGGGGAAGAGATTGCCTTACGACAAGTCACTTTGGTTATAGAGTTTGCATCGACTACAAAAGACTAAATGAGGTAACTTTAAAAGACCACTTTCCTTGCCGCTCATTGACCAACTCCTTGAGAGGCTTAGTGGCAAGCAATTTTATTGTTTTTGGATGGCTATTCGGATACTTTCGGATAGCTATCGACCCTACCGATCAAGAAAAGACTACCTTCACCGCCCTCTCGTACCTTCGCTTACCGAAGGATGCCATTTGGTCTTTGTAACGCACCGCTACATTTCAAAGATGTATGTTGGCTATCTTCAATGGTTTAGTGGAGAAGGTGATGGAGATTTTTATGGATGACTTCTCTCCGTGTTCGGGGACGAGTTTAGACCACCGCTTTACACAATCTTGATAAAGTTCTCGTCCCGGTGCATAGAAGGACTTAGTCTTAAATTGGGAGAAGTGCCACCTAATGGTGGAAGAAGGAATTGTTCAGGACACAAGGTGTCCAAAGAAGGTATAGAGGTTGACAAAGCGAAGGTAAAAGCTATTGAAAAATGACATACCCCAAAACTGTAAGAGAAGTAAGAGGATTCTTGGGTCATGTTGGATTCTATAGGCGGTTCATTAAAGACTTTTCTAAGATAGCCAAGCCTTTGTCAACTCTCTTAAGAGAGGATGTGAAATTTGTTTTCACCCCTGAGTGTGAAAGAGCTTTTAAAGAATTAAAGGACAAGTTGATTTCCTCGCCAATTCTTATAGCACCCGACTGGAAAGCTCCGTTCGAGCTTATGTGTGATGCTTCTAATTATGCGGTCGGAGCGGTGCTAGGTCAAAGAGTGGACGGAAGGTTCCAACCTATCTACTACGCTAGTCACACTTTAAACCCAGCACAAGTAAATTATGCAACAACTGAGAAGGAGTTGTTGGCAGTAGTTTTTGCCATGGATAAATTTAGAAGCTATTTGCTTGGGTCGGAAGTTACGGTTTGGACAGACCATTCTGCATTGAAGTATCTGTTGAGCAAGGCTGATGCCAAGCCTCGTTTGTTGAGATGGATCTTGATTTTACAAGAGTTTGATGTTCATATCCGGGACAAGAAGGGTAGCGAGAATGTGGTAGCTGATCACATGTCTCGGCTGACCGATGACCCTCAGGTAGAGTCAGATGAGATTGGAATTGATTTTCCAACTGAGCAACTCATGACCATTGATGTGTGCGAGGTTGCTCCTGCCCGTGCGGGAAAAGGTTCTCCTTGGTTTGCACCCTTTGCAAACTTCTTGAGTGGCAGATATCTGGACCCTGACCTGACATATCAGCAAAAGAAGAAATTCTTTTCGGATTTGAACTATTATGTGTGGGACGACCCTATTCTCTTCAAGCGTTGTAAGGATGGATTACTCCGTAGGTGTGTCCTCGAGTTCGAAAGCGAGAGGGACATTATAGAGCAATGCCATGACGGACTGTGGGAGGTCACTATGGAGCCGGGAAGAGGCTGCAAAGATTTTTCATCCGGCTTCTACCGCCGACAATTTTTAAGGATACAGAGAACTTTGTAAAGGGTGTGACCGGTGCCAGGCGCGACCGTAAACTTTCTCGGAGAATGGACATGCCCTCCACCCCGCTCAAGAATGCGAGGTTTTCGACGTATGGGGTATTGACTTCATGGGACCGTTTCCATCCTCGTATGGGAACAAGTACATTCTCGTCAGTCTGCGTCGACTACGTGTCAAAGTGGGTAGAGGCAATAGCAACATCATGGAACGACCACAAGGTGGTCAAGAACTTTCGAGGAAAAATATTTTTACACGGTTTGGTCGTCCCACGAGCTCTCATCGGTGACGATGGAACTCACTACGCAATACTCCATTAGAAAAGATTTTAGAACGATATGGGGTGAAACACAAAACCGCTACCCTTATCACCACCTCTCGGACAAGTGGACAAGTTGAAGTAAGTAACCAAGCCTGAAAAGCATTCTTGAGAAGACGGTGAACTCTCATAGATGATCGGAGCCGAAAATGGATGATGTACTGCAGGCCTACAGGACGCCTTTCAAAACTCCTATTGGCACGCTCTCCGCTTTGAGATGGTTTATGGTACGGCCTGCCACCGCCAATCGAGCTTGAGCACGAGCATTCAGGCTATTAAATTCTTGAATTTCGATAGCCGCTTATGCAGAGAAAGCGATTGTTGCGATTGCGGGAGCTTGATGAGTTCGGACTCCAGGCCTCTACGAGCTCAAGAATCAATAATGAGAGGACTAAACTTCTTCACGACAAGAAAATCAAGCATAGAGAATTCAAAGCGGGCGAATGGGTTTTATTATATAATACCAGGTTACATCTGTTTCCTGGTAAGCTACGCACCCGTTAGTCCGCCCTTTTCAAATCTCTCAGGTTTTCCCTAGTGGAGCGAATAAATTGAAAAATAAGCGTGGTGAGTTGTTCAGAGTAAATGGTCATCGCTTGAAACACTATATTGGTCAACAAAAGGAACGACCGGTGGTTTTCCATCTAAAAGACGTCCCTAGTCAAGATAGCTCCGATTCTTCGGCACCTGATGATTTACATCTCTGTGACTTCTTTGATGATGTTGTGATTACTGATGATACACCTCGGCTTGTGGAACTAAAATCTAAAAAGAAGAAGAGAAGAATCATAGGAACAAAGTGGATACATAAGTTTACTGATATGGCCAATACATTGGCGAGACTTTGTTTTTGTGGGATCCATACTATTGACCCCAAGGAAATCAAGAATGATTCCGGTTAGAGGCCTCACTGGCCTGACCCGGGTTGAAAATTTTTGGGTTGTCGAGCAAACGACATTAACCAAAAGCGCTACCGGGAGGCAACCCGTTAAAAAAAAAAAAAAAAAAAAAAACTCTACATTTTGCATGATACTTTACTCATACTTTGGATAATAGTTTTCTAATACTTCGGATTGATTTTCATTTTGTTTCACCAAGTCTCAGGATGAATGTTTGAATATCATTTAAAGGGAACGATTAGGTGGTTATCCGAAAATCCCGAGATACAGCAGAGATAAACTTCAAATGCATCATCTCTTAGATTTAGGTTGTTAGAACAATTTGAAATAACCCTTGAGGATCTGGGTATAAAAGACTCATAGTTAATACTTTGTCACATATTTCAAATCATGATCTAGTATGTTTTAATTTTTTCAAATAATGTGTAACATGTATTAGTTCAACTACTATGCAACTAAGGGAAAAGGAAATTCAAAACTGACCCGAGTTGAAATTTTATTGTCTAGTCGAGCTCCCGACTATAATTAAGCCCTACTAGGACGGTAACCTAGATATTTTTTATTTTTTGTCTGTAGTTTATTTCTGTCTTTATTCCATGATATTGCCTTGTCTATCATATTTTGTGCCCCTATCCCCGAGGTACGTCTTGTTTTCCCATGGTGTGCAGGATATTTGCGATAAGCGATTGTGAGCTTTTAGATAAATCGCCACCGGTGGATGGTCCACGATCTCATCGCTTTCATCAAGCATTTCGGATCTCGACTCATGACCACTTCCGCACTTGACACCTTCAATTACAACCACTAAGTATTTCTTATTTTGCACATGCTGAGGACATCATGTAACTTAAGTGTGGGGGAGGGTTATATATGTTGTCTTGGTTTTAAACGTTTATACTATTATATATATATATATATATATGATTATGTGCATATTTTCATTTTATAACTACTATATTCCACTCATTATTCATCGAGGTCGATGTCAATTCGTAAGTGGGGAGTAGAGTAAGTTATAAAATTTTGAAAATATTAAAAATTAACGCTATAATTAAAATAAGTATATTGATTGCTTAACACTTAGTTTTATTTTTCCTAAGTAGAAATAAGATAATATATAATTAATATAATAAATTTAGTATATTTTGATAGAATAAGTTTTAGTTAAGTAAAATAGATTAGATATATTATGATTATATTATATATGTCATTTTTAGATTTTTATAAGATCTTAAGTATATATAACTATACATAAATATTATTGAGTATTGTTGATTTGAAATTAGACAGATATGCTTATATTTATAATGAAATGTTTGAATAATTTTCTTTTCGAAATAAGTATGAATATGGAATCAGAACAAGGATGACGATTTTTGGCATAATAAAGTTAGATAGGTGCTAATATATTTGACCTTACCTCATGGCACTTGCAAGATAGTCGATTCTGGCAATGAGTTCGGATATGTTAGTATTCTATGAAAAAAAAAACAAATCACCTCGAGTCCATTTGGAAACTGCCCCAATTGGGGAGTGTGGTTTACCTTGGACAGTATGGGTTTGAGTGATCTCAGGGTGACTGCCTCTAAAGTTTGGGGAGAGTGTTATACTTTTGAGACGCGACGATTAAAAAAATAATAATAATAAATAATATTGGGTTGTAATTTGATAAAAAAAGGTTTTTGAGATGAAAGTTAAGTACGTACGACTTATCTTCTTCTTTTGATAATTCTTTATTTTTCCTTTTGATCAAACACCCAGATCCTGATCGTTATACTAAGTCCTTGATTCCAATTATTTCATACAAGTTAAGATTAGAGAATAATTTTAATTTTTATTATATTTACTAAGTAAATTGTGTAGAAATTCATTTGAATGATATTTGATAAATAATTTATCTAAGTTATATACACTTTTTATCTTATTAACTTCTAAGAAAGATATATTTAATATATTTATAATATTGAAATGATATTTTGTTAACTTGAAAGTTAATCTACCAAGCATATCATTTTTATTGTAGTTTTTATATGTTACCGCTTATTTTTGCTCGGACGAGCAAAAGCTAAGTGTGAGGAGTTGTTTAGGGTGATTTTACATGATTTATAACGTTATATTTTATAACGATTTCCTCCATATTCGTATAATTTGCATAGAAATTAAGGGTTTAATCGAATTATTGAGCAAATGAGTTTTAAAAGTGTTTAAGTGCAAATTTGTGTTGTTTATGTGGTTTCATTGATAAAAATCTTTGAATATGAGATGTTACATTTTGCACGATGTTATCATGAATGTAGGTACGCTTGCATGTTAAATGAGGAGCTTAAACGAAGATCGGATGAAGATTAAGAAGAAAGCTCGATTCGAATAAAGAAAGCTTGATTCGATTCGGCCAAAACTTGGTGACCAAGGTTTTCAAAATATCACATGTAACAATATGTTTTGAGGTCTAAAAGATGGATTTTGAAGAAGATGCCACGAGTTTACGAGTTAAACGAATCAATTTTGTCCAACGCACTTCTACCGTAGAACTGTTTTTCGATGGAAATTTGACCCGACTTAGAGGCATTTTCAGGGAAGCTTTCAACGCATTTTGAATCACGCCAATCGGAGGTTTACAACTCAAGTTATGATTTTTTTACCGAATCACCGAATTACGGACGAACCGGAGATAATTTTAGCTCACATGGTTGCATGTTACTCCATGTGAAGACTAATGATGGCAATGATTCCTCCCAACAAACTCCACATGCTTGTAACTAACTCTTGTATGACTCATCCCTTCACATGCTAAGTAATCATCACCTCCCACATGCCTCCTAACAAACTCCTAACAAACTTAGGATATTCTAAGCATATTCCCTTGATGCTTAGGCTATAAACCCCCCCACCTTCACTTGTAATTGGCGCCTCTCTTGGTCACTCTTGGCCAATCTTTTACTTTTCCGTCTTTTTATGTAAATACTCAGAGTGGCGTTATGCCGAGAATAAATTAGAATAGTAGTACTGTTGTAATGCTGGAGCTACGGCCCTGATTCTGAAATCATAATCGAGGATGATTGGCTAAGGACTCCAGGCTAGAACCATCGTTGTGAAGCTACTATCACCAGAATAAACAAGGATTTCGTTTTCATTTGTTCTAGTAAGCTTTCTTGTTCTTCCTTCATGTTTACTTTGTTTATGTGCAATGTGTATGAACTATATGTGTGTTGCATGCTAATCGAATTTAGATACGAAAGTTGATGAATTCGTAGATTACCGTGAAGGAGAGTGATGATATTCTTCCAACATACGTAAGTTGAGGGTGAATATTGTTAGATTAGGATTTTATATCCATATCTTTGATCCGTAAATGCTTTAGTTGTACCGAGAGAGGTGAACTAATTAAAAGGCGATGAACCGAAAGGGAAAATGCCTCTTTAGCAGATAATAATCCAAGACTTACGAATGAATGTGTGTCTTTCATGTTAATTTCGGTGGGGTGGTGGATCAACGGTGTGTTCTAGTTGTTTTAATCACTATTTTTCTCCAAACAAATTTTCACGTATCGTCTTTCTTTTCACTTTTGCAACCTTTATTTTATTTCTAGTTTTCAAGATCATAATCATCACTAAAAAGAAATCGAAAGCAAAAGTTATTTTCATACAAGTCCCTGCGGATACGACCCGGTTTCACCACTAGCTGCAAGCTTTTGCACTTGGGGCTGACGTCGGTTTTTAAATAAATTTTCTCACCTGTTTTTAACCGTGAACAAGTTTTATAGGTAGTAGAGCCTTAAGACTTTTCGACGTAACACACACCACCTATTGCGGTGGTGGTAGTGACTAGATACCGTGATTGTGTTCTTGTTGTTTTCTGAGATCTTGCAGCTTGAGCTTAAATGGATGGATTTTTCAATCAATACTACTCACCTCGAACAACAAAACCCCTACCAACCTCAGCACCGAACAATGTTATCAACAACGATTCGTGCCTCAACCTCGATATCAACAAAGAGAGTAACCAAGGTTCATGGGCTTATCGGTGCCTGAGTGCTTGCCAAAGTCAAAATTATGGTTATTCAAGTTATGAGCCACAACATTATGAGGGTTGTCCGAACCCTAGTGCTTATCAGGATTATGGTGTTCATACTCAACGCGTTGATAGCTTCACCTAGATTCGGCCACTTGATCAGAGTCTGGCATGGCAAGAAGCCTACTACTCACATCCAATGAATCAAAGTCAGTATGATCAGTTTCCCCCCATTCCACAAGAAGACTTCACCGACATTCAAATAGAAATGGATTAATTTTTATTGAATGAGAGTTTGATTCAAATGAAGAAAGATATGCAAGAGTTCGATAGAAGATTTGACTCCGACGTAAGAAATCTTGAAGACCGGATGGGGCAATTGATTGAAAAGAGGAGGCATGAGAAAGAGGCAGAGATATGTGCAATAGCGGTGGTCCGGGATGATAATGTTATCACTGAAAAAGTTCAGGTTGAGAGTGAGGTTGATGATTCAGTTTTCCATGATGAGATTTCTGAGCCAGATAGTGAGTTGGGATTGCTTATAGTGCCACCTCCTATTGCAATATTTGATTATGGCAAGTTTCACGTTCTACCTATTGCACCTTCACCCCTTGAGATGAAAATTGATGATACCTTGGTGGAATGTGTGGTGGAACCGACCATTGTTATGACTGAGCAAGAATTTTTTGGTGATGAAGATAGCTCGTTTTGGGATGAAGAGGAGTTGCAAGACTTGGAAATGGAGGAGGTGCAAATTTTATCCATTACACCGCCTCCCGAAGAAATGCAAAATGATGACTTCGAAGGGTGTATGATAAATTTGAGCACACTGTTTGATGAGACAGAATTAGAGTCGGAAGAGAAACTGGGATCGCCCATTTCACCCTCACTCCCAATTGAAGTAAATGAAGATGTCGTTATGAAGAGTGTGGTGAAATCGTATGAGACTGAAGGTCCATTTATGGTAGAGCTACTGGGAGAAGTGGAGATTATTAGCATGCCGGTCCCGGATTATTACACTCTTCCACCTTGTGTTGATGAGTATTATGCGATTGATTTTGCGTAATTACCGGTAGATGGAGCTCATAGAATTTGTAAAAGGGGACAACTACCATGGAATGGCAATTACAAGAAGAAGGTGATGAGAGATTTTGACAAAGGAGGATTCCCGAGTTGGGAAGAGGTAACATCGAGGGGCCATGAGAGGTAAGTTTCTAGCGAACTCGGTTTCTGTGATGCTTGCTATTTTTAGTCTTCTTGAGTTGTTGATCTTTTTGAGCTCAGATTTTGGTTGATGGTTTTGGTGATACTTGTTTGAAATAAAATATTTGAATTGTTGTTTTGAGTCTTTTGAGGAATGAGTCCATTTAGTGCCACTACGTCGTTGCTAACGACGTTAAACAAAGCACTTCTACCTTTTCTCGCCTGTGCCAGTAGTATAACTTTGGAAAAATTGGCACCGTATAAGTCATCTTGTCGAGCCAACGACGTAAAACAAAGGCGCTTGGGGGAGGCAACCCAACTTTTTGGTAGTAATAATGTGTTGGGAGTGGTCTTTGGGTGCAAGAGGGGAGATTTTAGCTTAAAAGAGAGGTTGGCGTGAGAATTTCCTTTTGGTTCCGGCTCTTGTACGTAGACGGGGATGTTTTTATGTGAGCCTCTGTGGCCTTATTTTATGCGTGGATGCTCTGTGTTTCTTTTGATTATCATTACATCCAGTGCGATTCCCGTCTAGTATTGTTGATATGCTTTGATACTTTGTTTGTGGCATGGCTTATATTTTTATATATCTCGTATCTATCACCATCTTTGGCACGTGGATTTTTCCCATGCATGTGTTTTGCCTTGGTTTTTGTTTCTATGGTTTTAGATACTCGAGATGGAGCTTACTAGAAGATGTCACGTGGGCTACTAGTGCGCCTTTCTGCCGGGTTTTGGTCAAACAGCTAAGTCTTTTACTCTTTTTATCTCTCACACACTGAGGACAGTGTTTCGTTTAAGTGTGGGGTGGGAGACTTAGCCGTTTTTCTTGTTTTGATTGTTAAATGTGTTTAATATCTCGGTATGCTTAGCCTATGACCGGCTCTAGTCTATTTTTGGGTAATTTTAAAAAAATTTCAAGGGTTTTCAACACCGTGTTGTTTGTGTTATTTTCACATTCGAGTGGTGATCACCTTAGTAGGCCCCGAACGTGTACACCAAGGGTTTGATATTATCTTGAGAATGGAGTTTATTATTTTCACGCAAGCTACACTTTGTGCACAATTTGATTACTACCACCTCTCATACCACTAGTCTCGAGACGAAATAGAAAGGTTCACCTAAGTAAGATACGGGATGACGGTCATGGCGTCTCTTTGACCAACCAAAACCAAATAAGCATAATCCCCAACATTAGACCTTCGTGAGCCCTCTCTCACTTGATAGAATGGCCTCGACCACCATTCGCCTATAGCCGCTTTGTTACTTAGCCGTAAACCTACCTTGAGCCTTAATTTTGGTCACGTTCCCTTCATTTACACCTTACGAGTGGACTTAGTCTTTTGTTAGGCCACACTTGCCAAGGCAAGTGTGGGGTGGGGGAAATGATATTGTGATGGGTTGGTGTTTTCTTGGTTTGGAGCTATAAGAAGAAGATGAGCTCATTTGGGTTTAGTGTTTGGGTTGGCCCAAAAGAAAAGAAAAATCTGTGAAATTCTTTTCTTCAAAAAAAAAAAAAGAAAGAAAAGAGAACTCAATCAATCAAAGTTCAAAATAAATTAGAAAGTTCTCAAAGAATAAGAGTTTGGAGTGTATATAAATAAAGGGTTAGAATCAAAGTGATGAGCTCAAAAGTGATTTTTACGATGTTGGGGTTGGGATAGTGAGATAGGTGCTAATGTATTCGATCTCACCTTATGAAACTTGAAACATAGTTGAATTAGGCAATGAGTTCAGGTATGTTAGTATCCTATGGTTCCCAAAGTGTTAAAAATAATCAAAAGGAGTTTGGATGGTTTGTATGGTATAGATAAGGTGGTACACTTGTTGATTAGGTTCACTGCATTTCTTTTCTCCAGCCTCCAAAATACCCTTTTTGATTAACCGGAATTACCCTAGCCTAACGTTATAACCCTTCAAGTCCTACCCGATTGTGTCTAAACTTAGTGACCTTGATTAGTGGAGAGGGTGGTTGATATGAGACGGTTGGTAGACCTTTGGTCGGGATTCAAGCCCCGACAATCATTTTGAACACTTGGATGTAGCTCGGCACCACACACACTCTATTTTCTTGATAATGTTGCACCGGTGTGTGTATGTTCGTTTGTCTTACTTTGTGGTTACCTCGAGGGTGTGGATAGTAGCACCTACGTCACAATGTTGTCTCCTTTGGTTCGTTTTAAAACGCCTAGTTTACTCGAGGGCGAGCAAAGGCTAAGTGTGGGGTGGTTGATGGGAGTCAACTTTACGTGACTCCGGTGCATTAATTACCCCCAATTACCACACTTTCAGCACATTTTTGGTTAAATTGGACCATTTTCGAGTTGATATCGTGAGCTTATGGCACGGGGAATGAATCCGTCACCTGGATGGATTATTACCCCTTATTTGTTGATATTAACCCCATTCCTGAGCACGTTTACCCTCCGGAATTGTTTGGATGTTTGTGGTTGTTTATGATATTGAAGGATATTGGTGTCTCGAGGACCCGGAAGGTGATGATTTGTGGTGAAAAAGCATGATCGAGGCAATACGAGGGTCCAAAAAGGAAGAAAAGTGAAGATTTGGGGAATCAGGGGTTCAAACGCGCATTTGAACCCTCCAAACGCGCGTTCCAGAAGTCCAGATTTGATTCAGAGTTGAAGCCCTCCAAACGCGCGTTTGAAACCACCTTAAACGCGCGTTCCAGTCTCTCAAACGCGCGTTTGAACTTCCTAAACGCGCGTTCCAGATGAAGAACAGTCAAGTCCCCGCCTGAAATGATGAGTAACGACGCGTTCCAACTAAGCGAAACGCGCGTTTGAAGATTCCAAACGCCCGTTCCAGCTCCCAAACGCGCGTTTGGACTGATTTTTCAGCAGATTTTTCCTCCACCTATAAATACCCCCCTTAGACTATTTCTTGTAGATCTAGCTTTTCTTGGCAAAACTCTACCCATTTCTTGCTCGAATTTTGTAATAGCTTAGAATACTCTCCCTTAGTGTAAATCAACAACATCTTAGCTTAATATTTCCATTTCTTAGCTTAGATTTTCATTCCAAACACTAAGAGAACACCTTTTAATTACTTCTTTATTTTGTACTTTTTGGATCTCAACTCGAATTTCTGCAATTTTATGGTATATTTCTCTTCTCTTTTACTTGTTATGGCTCTTATTTACTGTTTTGTGCTGGTTTTGATTAGTATAATGAGTAGCTAAACACCTATATAGTCGAATCATGTGAAATTTAGTGAAATCACCCTTTGGGTGATGAAATTGGGAGTGTGTAGTGCTTTTTATTGTTGTATCTTGCATATTTCATGTCTTACAACTTGTTATAACGGATTTGGGCTAGATTGATCACCTAGGTCAAAATCACACACATCAATCTTGAGAGTTGTTCAGATAGAGGGGTGTGGGAAAGGGTTCTAAGATTGCATTGTATTGCGAGGTTACTCGTTTTTAACGTTTAAACGGCTCTCGTGCATTATCTTGTCTTGTTGATGAATCTCTCTTAGGAGAGGTTAGTTGACTTGGAATAAGGTGTTGGGGAAGAGTTGTTCAGACCTTGGCACCGGGATTAGGAGTACGTACCCGTGAAATTGAATGTAAGAGTTCGTTCGTTGTTGCACACTCCCGGTTTTATCTTTCCTTGGGGTGAACCTAGCTATTTTGATCATGGTTCGGCTATGTCTCTTTAAGTATCTTTAAAACCTAGTAGTTTAATCTTCTTTCGTTCTTTTATCTTTAGACTCAAGTAGTTAGAATCACTTAGTGTCGTTGTAGTAAACAAAACTTTAAGAACATTGATCACCTAGACTAAGCATTACGTTCACTTTGGTACTTGCAAGCACGATTCCTTTGGGTTCGACCTCGTACTCAGAGTAGCTATTCTAGCAATCGACCCGGTACACCGCCCGGTTAGAGTTAGTTTACCCACGCTTTGAGTCCTCATAAATTGTTTTTGTTGGGTGGATTTTAGCTCCAATCAATTACCCAAACCATCCTTGGATAATCATCTATAAAAGACACAAAAACCTGCGTGACCACCCAATGACTCCACCCTTGAAGGTCCCCAACAATCGTAATGAACGTAATCAAGTGTACCTTTTGTGATGTGAATTGGTTTTGGGAACTTGCTTCTATGTAGCTTCCCAAACACACAGTGTTCACAAAATTCCAACTCCTTGACCTTATGTCCCCCAAGGAGATCAGACTTAGATAGAATTTGCATCCCTCTTTCACCCATTCGACCCAATCTCATATACCACAAATTAGTCACCAGGATCAAGAACCTCTGATGATGATGCTACCATAACTCCGTCTGATGAGACCCTTGTAGTATGTACAATGTCCCCTACCTGATACCCTTCAGAATCACAGCTGAATCCTTATAGACATTCACCATTCCACCTTCACCCCTGAACTTGAACCCTTTGCTGTCTAAAAGAGTAAGTGATATCAAATTCTTGGTCATTTGTGGAACATGCCTAACCTCCTTCAGTGTGTAGAGTTTACCATCATGTGTCCTCAGCTGGATTGATCCAATCCCAACAATTTTGCAGACCTTGCTTTTGGCCATTGCAATATGGCCTCCATCCACCTGCTGATATGTTGAAAACCACTCCCTATTAGGACACATATGATAAGATGCCCCAGTGTCCAGAATCCACACATCCCTATGCCCTGCTGACTCTGAAACTGCTAAGGCCGGATCTTATTTAGAGTTGGTGTCTTGTTCTGCCAAAGCAACTATACCCAGCTGAGTACCCTGCTGCTTTTTCCTCTTTGGACATTCATTTTTCCAATGCCCCTGCTCCTTGCAGTAATTACAGACATCATTAGCCTTGAAATTCTTATTGGATTTCTTTTTCCGCAATTCTCTCGATCCTCTCATCGACTCCACGGGCTACCAACCCAAAGAGATCGATTGTCTATACTGTAACCAGGATGCCTTATGGCATAGCTCTCGAGCATGAAGTGATGATCTCACATCCTCCAATGACACAGAGTCAATTTCAACAATAAATGACTTAATTCACAAAGTTCTCACATGATGCAGGCAATGAAACAAGTAGGATCAATGCTGCATCCTCATCTTCAATCTTTACATCAATATTCCTTAGATCATGCAATATTGTGATCGGCTGATCTAGATGATCCTCAGTTGAGTACCCTCATGCATCCTTAAACTAAATAGACATTGCTTCAATAACAACTTATTGGTTAAAGACTTTGTCATGTATAAACTCTCAAGCTTGGACCACATCTTCTTTGTTGTGTCCTCTTCAGCAACCTCTGTGATAATATCATCTAACAAGAACAACATAGTTGATGAATGTGCTTTCTCTCCCTCCGTGGCCGCTCTCTCAAGAGTACTTCCTTCCGTTGATTTTGAAAGAGGACCCCATAATCCCTAATGTTTCAAAGAAAGCACGATCTTGATCCGCCACGCACTAAAACCGCTTTCTTCCTGTAAACTTGTCAATCTTGACGTTTAAAGCCGACATCTTTCTCACCAAAAATGCTTGCGTAGATCCCAAAACCTAGCGTCAAATGTGACCTTGGTGCCAATCTAGCTTGCTTCACAAGATAAACATATTTCTTGATGAACCTGGACGCTCTGATACCAGTTTGTTATTACAGATCGATCAAGAAGTGATGGTGATTGTGAGTAAAGATAAACAATTAACAAGTAAACAAACACAGAAACAAGAAGAACACAGATTTAACATGGTTTCCGGCAATGTGCCGACTACTCCACAAACAAAAGAGGCTTATTTTATTATCACGAAAAGTTACAAGTTACATATAAATATAACCGACTAATCACCAACCCTTGAAGAAATGATCGAAATACCCCGTAAGTAGCTTCACCGAATATGAAAACCATAAAGATGTGTTCCTCAAGTCCATTTGTGGACCAAAGAGACTCACTCTGTTAGCCGCCGCACTCCACTCCATTTATTAATCACACTCCACTCTCATCAGTAAACCAAACAGACTCTACTATATCGTTAACCGACTGCACTTAGCTCCAACAGATTGATCAACTCTGCTTTGTTCCCAAACGAACACCTAGACCATAGCTTTCACTCGGACTTCACAGAACATAGTTTAAGTCACCATTACATCGACGTTAATACCGACACTTGGACGAACGTTGCAAGAGACAAACAACATGGAAGATTCATTGCATCACATTTTTTTTCTCTTATTTACATATTCAATTGAATCCATCGGAGTCGGTAGGGGCTAAAGAAATCAAATCACGGTGTCTTATCGGTTTTGATTTCCTTACAACAAGCATCACCGGCTGGCCTTTGCAGATAGCGGCAGGTGAAGCCTCATCACAACCCCATGAACAACAAACATGATATGTTCTTAATCAAGAAGAGGTAAGATTGAGAAAATAGTATAAATACTTAATTAATAATGTAGAATGATTTATATTCCGGGACAAAGAAAAATAGGCAGAATGACTTATATTCTTCCGGGACGGGGTGAGTATATTTTTCCACTTCTACGGGGTCCACAAACCCTTTCAACAACAAAAAATATTTTTTTTTATCACAATAGTTTAAGTTTTTGCCATAACAACAAAAATTTGATGCTAATATACTTGCTCCTAGTCACAGTAGCCTGGCAAACGGAAAAAACTTAAACATCAAGTTTTTTTTTTTTTTTTTTTTTTTTTTTTTTGTGGCAAAAACTACTGTGTCGGAAAAAAATCTTCTAATGTTGTTGTATCATGAATCGGTCTTTAGAGACAACCACTACAAGATGTGAAAACTTCTCCTTGACTTTGGCATTCTGAGTTCCGTTGGTGCTTTGCTTCTATCTAAAGTGTGGTCCTGTTTTGTCTGTAGTTTCGTTGTCTTCGTTTCGGTAGTTGCATCTTGCATTCTTGCTAAACCATCTGTTTCCTAACAATAAACTTCTTTTTTTCCCCCAAGAAATAAATAAACTTTTTTTTGAGGGAAAAAAAGGGTTTATTGTTAAAAAAACAATTTGAACATAGAAATATACAACGGTAATAGTTAAATTTTTTCCGTAAAAAATGGCGTATCTTATTCTAATGCGATGTATAAAACATTAGATTTGAGGTGGCTTCCACTCAGAAACAAATGATGGATTGTGCATGAACAGTGAATTTGTCCTTATCAACCATTTTATATTTCCACTCTGATTTCTATTTTTCCCCTATTTTTTTGTCCTTTTAAACCACTGCCCAAAAAAAAACATATATTACGTGTATAGTTTTTTTGAAGTTATTATTGACTAATTCTAACTAGTTGGGTATTTTTGAGTTATTCTAATTCGTAAAAAAATATGGTGAAAAAAAATTTCAAACTTTCCTACACTACCCTTACCCCAACAGGAACATGATCCTCTCAAGTTTTCAAATAAAACTTCTCCAATCGTCATTCCAAAAGAATATATTACATACTAGTCACTAACCCGTGCATAATGCAAGATAAAAATGGTAATTGATCTATGTTTATCATATTTTTATTTTTTTGGTCCTCTTACTTTTTATATTTCATTCGATATTTTTCCGATATGATTTTCAAAACCATATCTTTATCAACCAAATAGTGGATTTGTGTAATGAATTCCATAGTGTAAAATGTGCTGTCTCAAAAAAGTGGATCTATGTAGTGGAATGTGTGTTGCACAAATTGTGGTTTTGTATAGTGATATTATCAATGGAAAGTGTGTTTGTACACTGGATTAAAGAACTAACTAAAACTTCAAATACAAACATACATTATTTACATTTTTATGAGAAGTGTTACATGATTTATTAAGCATTGATTACAGCTTATCATCAATTTCTCAAAAAATGATATACCATTATGGTTATCATCAGACAAAACATGAGGGTAGTATTAAGAAAAACTTGGACTTAAGTACTACATTGGATACAACATACAACCGAATGAAGTTTGTAGTGCATAAAGACGGAACATCACAACGGCTGATTAAAGATGTCCAAAGTTGAGAAGTCCATCTCTAATGTTTGTTATCTTTCTTGGTGACTATTTTCTTCTTGTCACCGAGCGAGCTAATAAACGCACAAAGAGCTAATGCAAACCATGTTGAACCCTTGCCTAAAATAAACTTACATGACAAGTAGATATGATAAAACTCCTTCCCTAACAATCTCCCGAGGTTATCTCGTCCGTAGTTGGTAAACCCACATTAACCGGGCGCCTTGTTCTCTCTTTAAATTGCAAAAGAAAAACACATGATGACTCAGTGTAATAGAGAATTTCTACTCAAGATCTCCTAAAGTATCTTTGGTGGTCATTCCTCTCGTCACATACCAAGAAATTAAACCCATGGTCAATGACATGTTTATCGCCGTCTCTTTATTGCAGATGCAAACACAAAAAGTGTGCATTGTTTCACTCAAAAATTTGCATACCCAACAATTTTTATGGAATTCTTAATGGCTTGCCGGTCTGAGAATAATGTGCAAAAATGGAAAAATATGAATAACGGCCATTTAGCATCCAACCAATAGTCTTACTACAAATGAATAAAAGCACACGTGCTTGAGAAAGGAAACTGCGCATAGTGACCCAAGTGATTAAGAAAATTATTCACCATCCCTTCAAATATAAGAAAGTTGCAACAACTCTACATTAGAGACTTAGCATTCAAATAGAATGTGGGTTGGTTTTTTTATCCTTTTCTTTTCATTTTTTCTATTTCCGATTTGTAGTTCATTTCTGGTCATCATGTTCCAACACTCAACACGGGCATTAGAAAGTTGTTGAGCAATATTAAGTTTCAAGAGATGCAAGTGATAGTGTGGCAGACATGAAGAACGACATAAGGCAATAGGTAAAGCGAATGCCGGTGTAATATTCCGATTTTCTAAAATACAGCAGACGTATTACTCATAAAACTAAATATCGGTTGATTCCTTTTATTCTAGCTTAAGTATTTGTTAAATTATATATATATATATATATATATATATATTTCGAGATATATATGTATATATTTAAGGAGGAAAATCTTATTTTTTATGATAAAGGAAGATAATAAGATCTTTATCTTTTTTTGATTTGATAAATCTGATTTTTTTATGATAAAGGAAGATAATAAGATCTTTATCTTTTTTAATTCGATAAATCTGATTTTTTTTATGATAAAGGAAGATAATAAGATCTTTATCTTTTTTTTTTGATTTGTTATTTAAGGAAAATAAATCCCCACAATGCTCATAACCTAATAGAAATCAGATTTCTCCACCTCCTAAATTGTGTTCTGCGTGTGTGGGCAAGGAATTAGGGCTGAGGGATTTTTCATCAATTGCTAAGTCGATTCTCAACGGTTTTCAGATCGAGTAGAGCGCGTAATCATTGTGAAGAAGGCAACGCTTTTGATTGCGAAAGTTGAAGCTTTGATAAGAGAAAGATCGGTTTTAGTCATTGCTTTTCCGAAGTTTTTGTCGTTGGAATAAACTTACTAAAGGTAAGAAGCTCTTCCTACAATCTAATTGTGGTTTAGAGTAGAATAGATCATGTTTTGGATGCATATTGTATCAAGTTTTAAGCTTAGATGATGTTTAAGGATTAAGTTTTGCTTTGGATCTTAAAAGACATGTTTTTCTACTGTTTTTTCTGCTATAATTCATGTGCAAGATGTTTAGATTCGAGTAGAGATCGTTAAGGGTTGAAGAACAGGTTTTAGGGCTTTTTCGGCGTAGGATGCGTACGCATTGGCTAGCAATGCGCACGCATTCCTAATACAGGATTGCTTAGAATAAGTGCAGCAGGTTCAATGCGTACGCGTTCCAGAGTAATGCGCGCGATTGCCCCGCCTTTATATAATGTTGTTTTAAGATATGTTTTGAATTTTAAACCTTAATTCATGATTAAATAACACTAATTAAATATGAACAAGCCCTGATTGAGTTTCTGATTCGTTCAGTTAAAACACCGAATGTACTCTTAAAGGGAGTTGAAGTTCGGATCCGTCGGAAGGGCATGAAAGGGCTTGTGCCTTGATGAATTAGGGTTCATCAATGTCTGTGTATGTGCTAGGCCTTGTCCGTGTCTAGTGGTCTAAGTACGAGAGTAGGAGATGTGAGGGAGCTTACTTGAAAACACTTATGTGGCTAGTTAATTCACATTAATAATTACATAAGTGTAGTAAAAGCTAAAACGTCATCTATTCTTGGTTAGGCACCCGATTCAAATCGGCTGATGTGATACGCTCATAAAAGGTGGACAACGCTATCGCCTGCAAAAGGTGAAGGGTAGTGGAGGAATTCCATCGAACGTATATGCATACCGGGGAGATCCCGACTACCGGTGCTAATCACCGTAGTTGGCAAGTATATCTCGTGGTGGAATTTTCACCATGCATCAGGTCCTTGAGTAATGATGTAACAAAGATAAGCTAAGTTAGAAACGTATAGTCACGACATGTCGATGGGCATGTAGTGAACCCTAGATCGAGTCGGTCTCATTAAAGGCAAATCTTTTAATAATAAACCTTAATTATATTGTAGCTTCTACTTTACTTTGTACATTGTACTTACCTCAAATGCATGTTTATTTATGTGTTTGGGGAGAGAAAGACGAACGGTAAATGATGAGTTCTGGAGGAGGACTTTGATGACGATGTTTGAGGACGCCGGACTTGAAGGCCTTGTTTATTATTTGTTTATTTACGCTTTATTTCACAGATTTGGGTTATTGGAACTAGTAGTTTACTTTTAGTACTTTGGAATTCGTATAATTCCGATTCGTTGGTTTCGCTCGGATGTAATAACTTTACATTTCCTTCTCTAGTTCCTGAACTTCTATTCCGAGATGTTTGAAAAAAATTACCCGAGTCTTTTAGCTTCGCTTTGCTTTTATTTGATACGACGTAGTAGAGCTTTACGTGTAATATTATTTATTTAATATTATGCATGCCGAACGCTTGATTTCCGGATAAGGACTCGGTGTCCGGAACGGGCGTTACGCTTGGTATCGTAGAGAAGCGTATTTTAGGCTTTCTTTCCTCGTTAAGATAAGTTTCCTTTAGACTTCTAGTAACGCTTTTTGGTTTTCGTGATCATCGTGATGGTGTTCACGAGAACCGAGCCGTGTAGAAGCTTCCGGAGTACGGCCGATGTAGAGTCCTACACCGCGCGAGTTAGGCGGTTTCGTGAGGCGTAATCCTTCACCTCATCCGAGCCCCACTCACCCCCATATCAGAACCCCTACTCCACACGATCTCGGCCGGAGTTTGTCACCGCGACCTCATCGTGAGCAACACCGCACAATGGCATGTGGGAAGTTCGGCCCGCTTTTCCTTGGTAAGTGACGCCCAACGGGTTTAGTACCGCCACCGCAGAAGTTACCCTTCACCAAGTTACACCTACATTTATGGAGAGCCTGGAGAAGCACCGGTGCGTGTCACCGTGATAGGGGACATTCCATCCATCTACGTACCCCCAACAACCAGTATCTATCCCCCACCAGTGAGCTACCCTCCTCCACCAGTGTTTTCTCATCAAAGAAAGATCGGACCTTTTACCCTCCTCCAAAGGGTCACACTCATCGACTCCATCAGACCACCTTCACCCTGTTTTGGCCATCAACAAGGTCTTAATTACCCACCCTACGGTTTCCATC
>JAOBSW010000541.1:0-64799 GCA_026214975.1 Gentiana macrophylla | reverse complement strand
ACATTATGAATTCACGGTCATGCCTTTCGGATTGACCAACGCACAGCCATTTTCATGGATCGATGAACCGTGTATTCGACCTACTTAGACAAGTTTGTAGTAGTTTTCATTGACGACATCTTAGTCTACTCTAAGACTAAGGAAGAACATACCGAACACATGAGGCTCGTCTTTGCAGATTTTACGGGAAAAACAATCGTATGCGGCTGTCTAAATGTGAATTACGGTTGGAACAGTGGCATTCTTGGGGCATGTCGTCTCGAAAGACGGTGTATCCGTTGACCCGAGCAAGATAGAGGCGATGATTTAGATGGCCAACACCTAAGAATGTTGCAGAAATTTGAAGCTTCTTGGGTTTGGCTGGATATTACCGAAGATTTGTAAAAGACTTTTCCAAGATTGCGAGACCGATGACTGCATTGATGCAGAAAGAGAACCGGTTTAAGTGGGATGACAATTGTGAGAGGGCGCCCAACTACTCAAAGAACGGTTGACTACGGCTCCGGTGTTAGCGTTGCGGATGGGAATGAGGACATCGAGGTTTATACCGATGCATCGAAGAATGGCCTGGGTTGTGTCTTTGATGCAACGGAGGCGAGTGATCGCGTATGCATCAAGGCAGCTTAAGCCGTATGAGAGTAACTACCCAACCCACGACTTAGAGTTGGCGGCTGTGGTCTTCGCATTGAAGATATGGCGACACTACTTGAATGAAATAACTTTCAAGGTGTTTTCAGATCACAAGAGCCTGAAGTACATATTCACACGAAGGAGCTCAATATCGTCGGGCGTTGGTTGGAGTTAATTAAAGATTATGACATGGAAATCCAATACCACGAAGGAAGGCCAATGTAGTGGCGGACGCTTTGAGTCGAAATCGATTCATTCCTTGTGCGAGGAAGTAGCTCGGATCGGTTAGAGAAGAGTTGGACCGCATGGATATTTGTGTCATCCGAAAAGCGGAGATAAAAGCGACTTGCTCTTGCAACCCGAATTATCTGGCCGAGATCCGGGTGAGACAAGTGGGTGACAAGGTAATCGAGGCAAAGAAGGCCAAGATTGAGTACAGATGGTGCGGCTGATTTTACGTTACATGAGGATGGTAGTATTCGGTTTAAGGGTCGGTGGTGTGTACCAAATTACGAAGAACTCAAGAGGCGGATCTTGGGTGAAGCTCATAATGCGCCTTATTCGGTTCATCCGGGAGGAGACAAACTGTATAAAGATCTCAGGAAAACCTTTTGGTGGCCCAATATGAAATGCGAAGTAGCGGAATTTGTGTCAAAGTGATTGACTTGTCAGAAGATCAAGATTGAACATCGACGGCCACAGGGTATGCTGCAGCCGTTGGATATGCCGGTGTGGAAGTGGGATTCCATCTCTATGGATTTTGTATGTGGATTACCGAGGAGCCCTAAAGGGAATAATATGAATTGGGTCGTTGTGGATAGACTGACTAAAGCGGCGCATTTCATTCCGATGAAAGACACTTGGAGTAAGACAGAGTTGGCTATGGCATACCGGAGGAATATTGTGAGACTACATGGTATACCCAGCGAAGATTGTGTCGAGATAGAGATGCGAGATTCATATCTCGGTTTTGGCGAGAGCTACAGAGGCGACCTTGGGGGCGGAACTACGAATGAGTACTGACTTTTCACCCTGCTACCGATGGTCAGACGGAGAGGACCATACAAACCTTGGAAGACATGTTGAGGGCATGTGTGTTAGAATTCAAAGGCTCTTGGGAGGAAAAGCTCGATCTTATTGAGTTCTCATACAACAAGAGCTACCATGCCAGTATTAAGATGGCACCTTTTGAGGCACTTTATGGTAGGAAGTGCAAGAGTCCGGTTTGTTGGGACGATTCGTCCGAGGCAGTGGTTTTGGGACCGCAGATGATCGAAGATACGGTCAAGCAGGTACAGATAATCCGAGAAAAGATGAAGGCTGCCCAAGATAGGCATAAGAGTTATGCAGACTTACACCGCCGGGATATTGAGTTCGCCGTGGGCGATAAAGTATTACTACGAGTATCACCAACCAGAGGAGTGATGCGTTTTGGCAAAAAGGGGAAGTTGAGTCCCAAGTACGTGGGGCCATATGAGATCTTGGACCGCATAGGTGAAGTGGCATACCGATTAGCTTTGCCACCGGCGTTGGATAAAGTGCATAACGTGTTCCATGTATCTCAATTGCGCAAGTACATGAGTGATCCTTCTCACGTGATCGAACCGGAGGTGGTTGAGCTAGATCGATCCTTGACCTACGAGGAGGTACCGGTCACGAGATATTAGATACCAAGGTACGGAAAACAAGGGGACGTGAGGTTAGCATCGTCAAGGTCTTATGGTTTAACCATGCCACCGAGGAGGCGACATGGGAAACTGAGGATGCTATGCGACAGAAGTACCCGCATTTGTTCTCTTAAGGTATGCAATTTTCAAGCCTTGCACGTTAAATCCTTTTGCTTATCTTCGGGGACAAAGGGTGTTTTAAGGGGGGTGGATAACGCCCGGTAAGAACCTGAACTTCGAGGACGAAGTTTTGTTTTTAGGGGGGGAGGATGTAATATCCTGAAATTTTGATTTCCTAATTAATTAGTAAAAGATCTAATTATTTGGGAAATTATGGGATTTATTAGTTTAAGGAGGAATTTAATAATAATTAAAAAGGAGTTTTAATCATTTAATAAATTAAAAGGATATTTCTCATTTTCCTCCTTATTGCCCCAAACACAAAATTTTCACCCCAAAAACCCTCCCTTGCCAGTCGGCCTCTTGTAAGGAAGAAGGAGAAAAATCTCTCCTTGGTGTTTAGGAATTAAATCATCGGTGATCGCTTGTTTTCTTTTTATAGATTCGGACTTAGTGGAGGAGCGATTTTAGCTCGATAGCGGAGGGTTCTCAAGAAACGCGACAACCGGTAAGAATATTTCTATGTTTTGTGCTCCGTTTGGATACTTGGCTTTGTTGTGTATGGATAGTGGTGTGTTTTTGCGTTGGTTGAAACCTATAGTTGATATGATGCTTTTGTATGGAGTTTCGGGCTTAAAGTGTTGTTTCTTTCTTTGTTTGTGGAGAAACGGCTCGTAAATCGCGTAGAAGGTCGTTAGGGTTCTAGTCGAAACCAGGTTGGACGGCGCCTCGATTCATGCGGGACGGGCGTGCACCTGGTACATTTTCGGACGGGCGTCTGGATTAGCCGGGCGGGCGTCAGGGTGTTAAATTTGATTCGAGATGTAACGATTCTTAGTGGACGGGCGTCAGGTTACAGGACGGGCGTCTGGAATTACAGGACGGGCGTCGAGGGGTTGTTTTACATTCGAGATCTAACTCTGATGTGTTGGACGGGCGTCCGATGGTTTGGACGGGCGTCCAGTAGAGTCTTTGGACGGGCGTCCAGTCTATATTGTTTCTTTCGTTGTGGGTTGTTGGCTAGTCTTACGAACATGTTCAGTGGGTTATGCTTTGGTGAGTTAAGAATTTTAGTGTCTTGTGAGATTCGGATTTTGGGCATCGAAGTTCGTAGACCCGTAGTGGTTGGGCCGGATAGGGTAGCACCTGAAGCCGGGAACCCGGGAAGGTTTCCTTACGACTTCAGTGTCCTTAGTGTACTTGGGGAGTTGCAGACAGTGGGTGTGGTCGGGCCGGATAGGGTAGCACCCGAAGCCGGGAACCGGGAAGGTTTCCTTGCACCCCATGACGTGGTGGTCCACCTAGTTATGGTACCATTGGGTGACCTCAGGATCCTCCTCTCTGTGGCTTTACCTTTGAGGATGTGCACATTCGGGACCTTTAGGTGGTTAGTTGTGAAGTATGGTGTCCATTATAGTTGGTCGTAACTTTTATTGATTTGTTGGGTCCTGCATAAATTGGGGGTATCCTTCATGGGTTGGCTTTACTTTACGTATACTAGATTTATTCTTACTCAACTTTATAGTTGACGGTTTTACTTTCGTTTGACCCTGCTATGATCCATTTATAGGAGGCGATTCTTAGCGGTGTACTTCTATGGATGTTTGCTTGTTGCTGGGATGTCGCGGGGTTTGAGAGCCACGTAGTCGCAGTCACATGTTTTCTACATTATTTGGAATATTAAATTTTAAAGATTTTGACGTTCCGCGTAATTTCATTTACTTCAGGATATTTGTACTCACTTTAATACTTTCTCTCAAAATAATGAATGGTGAATGTTTATTTTCTTTCTGTTGTGGAATGTTGGATGTTACCGCCACGACTGTGTGTCGTGATGAGTGGCACTACAGTGACCAATACCGGCGGCCGACGGGATTGGAAACCGGGGTGTTACCACGTTACTCAGTCAAACTTTACTAAAGTCAAAAAGTAATGGAGGAATATTTATTCTATCCATTACAACCACAGTTACATGATCTAACGGTTACAAACGTAATAGAGAAGTAATGGGCCACGTGTCAAGATCGCATTCACTCAGATTTAATCGTGGTTAACATCAATATACGTGCTCTGACAGTTACAACTGCATTTGCCTATATATATATGCAAACCTTACACAGAAGTTACTCTAAAAAATTCTCAGATTGATTCTCTCTGCATTTACACTGTGTGAACACAGATTTGAAAAGTTATTTTCTTCATCTTTTTCTTAACAATGGCCGAAAAGGATGATGTTCAAATTGGAACAAGCCAAAGTGTGAGAGGTTTTGTTGTTGATGCTAATGAAACAGAATTAGCTATCAATATTGGTCGAAGAATAAGGAGATATGAAGGTTTAGAGAATGTGCTGAACATAAGATTGGAAACAATCTCATACACAAATGTTGTTAGCTTCTGAAGAAACATTGTAACAAGACAAGGAAGAGAAGCATTCACCACCACTGTAAATGCTCAGGAGATTGAAGTTTCCCCAAATCTACCGAGGGAAGTTTTTGGCTTTGCAGAAGTAATAGATGCTCCAGTAAATCCTGAGGAAATGGGATTGTCAAAGATAGATTTTGTTGACAAAATCAAAACAAATAATGCCATTAAATCAAGCTTAGGCATTAATGTGAAATACATTGGATTTGAGTACAACCTGTTGAGCAAGATTATTGCAAAGAACATCCTAGGACTCATTGGGAGTATGGATACTCTGTCAGGACCCAAAATTGAACTGCTGATGATTATTTGCAGTAGTATGAAGTTTGATTGGGCTGGATACATTATCCACTATATGAAGAAGGTTGAAAAGGAAGAAAAAGAAGGGACAAGGAAATCCAAGGCCTTACCCTTAGGATTAATGGTTCAGCTCTTTGAATCATTTGAAATTGTTTGATGTTGCACCGAAAAGATAAATAAATCTAGATACAAGAAAGAGATTGATTATCCTATCCTGTGCGGATGATGATGAAGAAGGTGTTGATCAGGCTGCTGATAGTGATAATGGTGGAGATGATGGTGATGCTGGTGGTGAGCAGGTTAAGCAAACTATCAAACCTGCTACACCAAAGAAAGTTACTGAGAAAATAAAGACTGCAGATACTAGAAAAATAACAGAGTTGTTAAAGCCTAAGAGGACAAGGAAGCAAGCAAAGAGGCTCTTGAGTCTCTTGAGGACTGTAGAGATTGAGGTTCTTGAACCTCTTCTTTGCAAGGAAGAAGACTGTTGCTGAAGTTTTGAAGGAGCAACAGAAAGAAGCAAGTAGAAAGAGGAAAGTTATTGATCTTGAAGATGATCCACTTTCCAAAAGAATGAAAGAGATTGCCAAAAAGAAGAAACATGGCAAAGGAAAACAGTTAAAAGATTTGGAGGCTCAAAGGGAACAAGAAGAAGAAGTAGAGGAAGAAGTAGAAGTAGTAGGAGAGGCTATTGATGCTGAGCCACTAACTATTATCAAGCCTACTGATGATGTAGAGGTTGTTTCTGAGCAACCTGCTGGAGAATCACAGCAGACCACTGACCCTGAGCCTGTTGTTGAAGCTACAGAATCCTCACATGTTAAGGCTGCTGAGCCTACTGAAACTGCACAAGTTGTTGCTGAGCAACTTGTTGAAGAACCACAGCAAACAACTGAATCTACACCTGCTGTGGAAGTGGAAAAGTATGTTGAAGAACCACAACAAACCACTTGAGTGCATCTGCTTTGTGTAATCAAACATTAGTCCAAGACCACGCAATTCCTACAATAGTTCGGGGGAAGAGCGGCCATCGCTAACCTGGCCGATGAGCATATAAGTCGTGGGAACCAAGTGTGGTAGTGAGATGGAGGTAGTAGGAACAAATATACAATCTAAGCAACCTCTTGACCTACATGCATCTGTTGAAGAAACTCGACTCTGCTAGTTGGGACCTTTGGAGGTCATTGAGTGAACAAACGACTCGAGAAACCAACAATGCCATTTGAAAGGTTTGAGAAGAAAAGGAAAGAGGATTTGTTGATCCTAAACTCCAACAAGTGGTGATTATTTCCAATGGAAATTTGGTTTCTACAAAAGACAAAAAAGCCTGGCTGCAGAACACCGTGATGTACTTTGAAGAATGGGCTTTTGAAAAGTTGGGAGTGGAGAACTTGCTCGATCTAGTTGATACCACTCTGCTGCAATCAAGATTGATGGATATCTTTGAAGATCAACAGAAAGAAGAGGGTATCAAGTTTAGGGACCCCATAGATGACAATGATGATTCATCATCTTCATCTGATTCTGGTGGCAATCATCCATCAGGTCCAGGAGAAATCAGTGGGACTACATTCATTAATCAGCCAATTGTAGGGCAGTCTACTGGTACAGGACAGTCTTCTGGGAAACAACAGACTGGACAAATGGATGAGGATTTGGAAAATCTCACCATAGATGACCTGGAGGCACAAATCAATGAAGGAATATATATTGGTTCAAACAGATTGGTTGGTAAGGTAGATGATTTGTTTGTTGTTGAACCTGTTGACCAACCTGAGGGTGAACATAATGTTGATTTGGATGAAGAAAGAGTTACTGATCTCAGTGAGCCTAGTGTCAGTTCATAGGATTCAATTCAATATCAAGACTGCATTGACACTGAGGACACTTTATCCAAGGCTGGAAACTTTATAAGGAGGATTCCTGATATAAGGGAATTTCAAAAAGAAAACATGGATGTATTCCCTGATCAGGTTATTGTGGCACAAATTGCACCAGATCCAAGAATTGAAGTGGTGGTTCGAGGTTCTTTGAGGTTCAAACAAAGACTTTGAGCAAAGGTTGGAATAGGTGGTACAGGTTGCTAAGGTACAAACAGCACCTGGACAAAGGTTGGAACCAGATCTGAGTTTGGAGGAAATCCATGTTGTTGTTGAAGAGGCTGTTGTAGTAGAGCCTACTGGAGATAAGACCACTATAGGGAAAGATAGTCAGCAGACTGCTGTTATTGATGAGGATGAGCAGTTGGTGGACTATGACTACAGTGATGAAGAATTTCAAATTAATGAGGAAGGATCTACTGATGAAGAACCAATGATTGAAGAACCTGCTATTGATCCTATCTTGGAAGAATACCAAGGACCTCACCCTGCTGGGAGGGATATGAGTTATGCCTTGGTGATCGTGATCGGCACACAAAAAAATACAATGTAGAAGAGCCTGGCTGATGGAGGCTGCTTTGAGGAATGATCCAGTGGGAGTACCAAAGACATGTCTGGATGAGTTGAGGGCTTTCAGGGATGACATGACATAGTTAAGGACTCAACTTGATAGACAGGAACAAAGTTTTAAAGAACTGATGAACATGGTTGACAACAATAGAAAGTCTACTGAGACAGTTGCTTCAGGTTACACATCTACTCAGTATGCCATTGTTGATTTAACATAAGATGTGAGGGGAATCAAACAGGGCAACACACTGAAGGAGAAATTTTTGAAAGACCAACTTGCCTCTATTCATCAAAAGTTGGATAATCTTGCTTTGAGGTACATGAGACTGCTTTTTTTGCTTTGTTGCACCTCAACTCTCTTGTAATGGATCCTAAATTTCTTGAAAGAATAACCTTCTTTGGAGCAAACTATGCAAGAAAGGATCACACCATTGACACTAGGGTGAGATTATTGAAGGTCAGATGAACAATCTAGTGTTGACACGGGAGAGTGTACATGGCATGCTGTCCCGTTTTGTTGATGATGTCAATAAGGGGAAGAGGTCAAACAAAGATAGAGCAAAAGAGGCTGCTATAATTTTTTCCAAGAAAAGATGGGAAGCTGATAATAATGCATATAGAGAACCTGCACTTGGCAGACTTCCACTTACAGATGATCTTCTCAAGCAGTACAAGAATGTGTACAACAACAGAAGGAGACCTTAATATGACAAGGGCTTTCATGAAGGTCTTAAGTCGTTTTTGAGTTTTAAATTTTGGGAAGAAAGATTTAAAGCCATGAGGGCTTCAAGAAGAAGTGGAAGAGGTGGAAGAGGTGGTAGAGGTGGAAGTAGTTTACCTACCACAAATGCAAAGGAATCACTAAATGGGTTCAAGGGAGTTTACATGAAGTTAGGCTTCGGGGTACATCAGATAAATCTAACTCTTCCTGAAGCTTGGCATTGGTGGAAACAAGTGAATCCTCACATTGACTTCTCTCTGATTGAAAATGATTGGATGAGGGAGATGATCATGGAAATGAGAGGTTACCAAGAACAAGTAGAGAAAGCAAGAGAAGAAAGGGAAAGAAGACAGTGGATCAGCATACTTTACACTGTTTTATATTTGCTGATTCTAGACTATAATACTTTGAACAAATGATTATAATGAGAAATGACCAAGTTTGTTCTGTTTTTGTTTTTAATCTTTTTGCTTTGCTGTTAGGAGAGGGTATTGGCATCATCACCAAAAAGGGGGAAATTGTTGGACTTATTTCTGAGTTTTAGTGATGAGTGCCAGACTAGCTGTTATAGTGCAAAGGCAAAAAGATGTCTAGATCAAATGTATAGGTTTATTAGAGTTTGATCTTTGTATAGGTTTGATCAAACAAGCAATCAGAATGGTCACCGACTTATATCGTGGAGACTAATCTAGATCGATGGGGTAGCTAGGTCGAGTAGACTAGTCGAGAACCTCTTGAAGGCGAAGTGAGGCTCAAACTCGCTTAATGAAGGCTAAGGGATCAAACTTAGTGATTAAAGTCAAGGATATGGAATCGAAATTTAGGGAAGTGCATGATGACCTAAATGATTACATATACCTTGTGTACAAGGTCTAAGTTCCATAAGTTGGATGGTGATTGGAACTTGGTTATATGCAAAAAGGTGTAATCTAACTTCATAAATAAAAGTTAGATAAAAGAAGTAAGCTGCATTGTGTTTTAAACATAGAAAATTATGGTTCAGCTTACTAATATGTACTTCAGCAGACTCATAAACCTGCTGATACATATACCTCGATTTATTCAAGATTATATTGGAAGAAAACAAGGATAAGGACAGCTAACTACCTCTGATTTATCAAACAAATCAATGGTTGAGATTAAAAGGACGTTGGGATGATTCAGGACTTTATCCAATGGTTACAAGTCAAAGGTGGGGATGATCGCATTATGTCAAAAGCGATCACTGTATCGATACTAGAAAGGATGTGAAAGCAAGTCAAAATGGGACAAAACATGGAACGGCTATGTTTTAATTTCAAATATAAGTCACAAGCATTCCTACCTATAAATAGAGGACTTCCAACTCAGAAAAAAGATGATGAAAAATAAGGAAAAACAAGAGATAATTCCGAGCTGCATTTTCTTATCAAGAAAAACACCCTGCTGAACTTACTGAGCTTAAGGCTACTGATCCAGAGAAAATCTTCAAGTGTAATCTGCATTCAAGCTACTTCAAGTTTACACACTTGAAGACTACAAGCTGCTGATCATATCATCCTGATCAAGCTCCTACAACTGAATCATTTATTTGATTCAATCCTTCTTTTACAAGAATCTGCTGAAGACAGTGAAGCATCTGTTGGGTGTGAAAGACTGTTGTTTGTGGTGGAGCTGGTGAAGAGGCAATCCTACCCTTCAAAGACCAGTAGAAGACTTTGGAGTAGCAATTCTACATGTTCCAAGTGTTCAGTTTGTGAAGCCATAGTTATTGGTGAAGGACAAGCAACATAGGAATCTTTGTAACAGCTACATCAAAGATCTCTAGTGAATTACCTCCAACATCACAAGAGAAGAATGGACTGGAAGGATTACACCACTTGGAACCACTATAAAATCTGCCTACTTACTTTCTGCACTTACATTCTACATTTAGTTTATTACACACATCAACCTACTGAATCTAGCAACTGAAATCACACACATACACTACTGAGTATCTAATACTTAGTATCATATTTAACAACAAGTAATAAGGCATAATTTTGATATAATTCCGCAGCACAAATTCAGCAGACTCAACAGTCAGCAGACTACTGAGTGTCAGCAGACTACTGAAGTATCAGTAGGTTGTTGAAGTTGTTGAGTTTGTTAACTCCAAAAGTTTTAAGTGTTAAGTTTATTCACCCCCCCCCCCCTCTAAACTTAACCAAAGCCTTTTCAAGGGACTAACAGAAGTATTGAGGGAAACGTAGATGAGGTTAAATCCAAAGAAGTGCACCTTTGAGGTCAGGTCGGGTAAGTTCTTGGGATATAAGATTTCGAAGGACGGGATTCGAGCAAACCCGGACAAGATCGACATTTTGAAGAATATTCCCGCCCCTAGAAATACAAAGGAAGTACAGAGACTCACAGATCGGATGGCCGCCCTTAATAGATTCTTGTCGAGATCCGCACAACGTGCACTATCATTTTTCAAGATCCTCCGCAAGGCCAGTCCTTTTCATTGGGATGATGAATGTCAGACAGCCTTCGAGGAGTTGAAAGCTTATTTATCAGAGTTACTGATCGGGGTCAATCAGGTTATAATATACTTGACCACCATAAACCAATACTAGCAAGAGGACTAGGCCCATCGTAGTATAGCTATAGTGAATCAAGGTCGATCCCACAGGGAACCAATTGTGGATCATTTCATATATAAACAATTAATTAAACATGTCAAGGACATAGAGGCGGTCTACGACCAACAAGGGACAAGAAAAGATAAATTGACACGACACGACACATAGACAAATAACGTAATTAACCACCCCAATTATTGGTCTTTATCGTTTGGACCTAGATAATTTATATAATAAACTAAACTTATTAATCGCCAATCCGTTTGTATCTATCTTAGACGCAAGCACAGAGTCATCCTCTTTAACTTGACTTAGCACCGGTAGGTCACTAGATCACTGTGGTATTGTTACGTGACTTCGCGCTTTTGGTGCCTCCATCTCATATAACTCACACGCTTTTACTCTAAGGATGCCGATATTAACCGTACACCTCGTCCAGGCAACATTCCTATGGTTAGGCGTATTTCCTAAACGATCACTCAAACTCTCGTCCAACTAACAATTACCAAGTTATAGTCTCATGCTAGTTTACGATCTACGATATAACAAGGTGCGCGCCAATTCCTAATATAAACCTACCTAGATAACGCCTGACGTCCAAGATCAATTCATGAGCCTACCTAAGAGTTTTATACCGGTATTTCCTTCTTACATGTTTTAATTAAATTAAGCGAGTGGCGTAGCCATAGCCATACCTCTTGAGATAATAAATTCTATTAAGTTAACCTAACCATAAAGACGTGGCTATTTAACGGATGAACAGGGCTCGGTCGACCGAATAGCTGGGCTCGGTCGACCGAATGGTCTTTTTCCCCCAGATTACATCCCTGAACGTATCTCTCAGCGTTTCATCATACACAATGGATTAAACAGTAATTCATAAAGCATTCATATAAACTAACATAGATACGCATTAATTAAATCAAGTAGATTCATGAATAAATACTAAGTGTATGACGTAGGTTATGGGATCCTCATAGACAAGGTATCGCCACCTTCCCAACGTCATAGCCTAGATCTACATCATCTAGCTATGATTAACTAACTCAAACGATAAAGCATAATGGGGAGGGACTAATTACTTAAAATAAAGAAACAGAAAATAAAGGCTTACATATTGCAGCCCTTAAATTGCTGGAAACCCTCAAATTATTCTACATTGTATCAAAGTTGTATTATGAATTGTAAGATTGAAGAAAGAATGAAGGGATTTAAGGGATGATGGGATGATTTACAATTTCTCGTAGCTGCTGCTTATATAGGAGTTTCTGCCGACTTATGAAGGATCTAGAAGGTAAATACGAAAAAATCCGAAATGTGACCGAGCCGACATACTCGGTCGACCGAATGGATAGGCTCGGTCGACCGAGCCCTTTTTACACGTGTTAAACGCGTCTCTTTGTCTGACTTGTTCCCCACTGCATACTTTCCGTGCTGATCTGATTCCTCTGATTTATCTCTTGATTAATACTCCGATTTTCTTCCTTATTATCTCGAGATTTACTGATTGAATGACATTTATCCTCTCGATTTGTCGTGATCTGCAAAATCTGCATTTATCGCACAATAAATCGGTCTTTTAATAATGTAAACGGCTAAATACCAAAAATCATATTAATAATCACATAACATTAAATAATAAATATAAACAAGTGAGTTAATACGAAATATATATTATTTGGCTCGATTTAAGAATAATGTTGATGACATTTACGGGTATAATTTGACCGTCATCAACTACCCCCCACTTAGACTTTGATCGTCCCGAACAAAGCATCAATAAGTCATTCCCCAAGACAACATTTTCTATGTTCAAATCATACTTACACAAGAAACTCAAGTCAACTCATACTAGTCATGCTCATAAGATATCCATTATTCACTACTGACTATGAATCAAGTGATGTGTGCATGTGCATTTAGTTTTATATATTCGTGGCAAGATCGTAGTTTATGCTAACTTCGCAATCTCAACCTACCAACCTCAAAGATTCATACTTCTTATGCCTCGCATGAATGGTTAGAGCACTAGAGCAATAAACAAGAGCGTATCTATAGGGATTTTGGACTTGGAGACCGAGTACTACTCAAAGCCTCTTAAAAGTTGAATTTCTTCAATTCTTCATATTTTTCAAATACTATCAATCTCAAGGAAGAAAACTTTTTAGAGTATCCTGTTAAGGGTGAAATTATATGATTTATAACGTTATATTTTATAATGTTTTCCCCCATATTCGTATTAATTGCATGGGAATTAAGTGTTTAAATGAATTATTGAGCAAATAATATTTTTAATGAGTTAATCGCAAAGTTGGTGAATTTATATGTTTTAATTATGATTTTATGTTTATTGGAATTATGTTACGCTTTGCGGTGTTTTGATGTCATGTAGGTACTTGTTTGAGGCTAAATTGATGATCAAATGTTGATAAAACTCGAGCTAAATCAAGATAGAGAGATAATGGTGAGTTGGATTGAGAAGGAAAAGAGATAGAGTTGAAGAAATCCGCTTTTGATCGAAGATGGATCGGCATCGGATCGGTGACGAGCGTCCACCTTGCGGAAACCCTGGACGGGCGCTTTGAAGACCTTAAACGGGCGCCCGTAGGAAAGTTTATCTGAGAGAGTTTGACGCCGAAAGCGGATCGGCGTTCACCTCCGTCCGAAGCTGCTTTGGACACGCGTCCCAAGATAGTGGACGGGCGTCCAAGCACCGCCTAGCCTAAACCGACCTAAAAATCTATAAATAGCGCGATTTCTCAAACCGATGGACACAATTCAACCCTAAATCTTCTAGGGCAGCTTGGCTGCGTTTCTACATAGTTTTCTTCGCTTTTATACACTTTAATTCTTAGATTAATTAGATAGTTTTATGCTTTTATTCATCAATTCAAGTTGCATAGAGGATGATAAGAGGCTAAAACCTCTTTGAACAAGCATCGTGAAGCCTTCCTTCAACAATTCAGTTTTGATTCGTGATTAATCTGTGAGTATCTATTTCAAGTTCGTTTCTTTTATCATGTTTTGTATGTTTTTGCATGTTTAATCGAAAGATGCTTGCTTTGATGATTGTTTATTTGATGAAAATCATGTTAACGATAGATCGCCGTGATAAAAGAATAGATCTTCGATCTAACTAAAACGAGAGTTATTAGATTGATTTTCTAGATTAGAAATTGAAAGATTTCACGCCTAGGTTAGAAAGACGTAATCTTTAGCATCGAAAGATAAAAGATTAGAAACGAACTTGTCTACGAGTAGGAGTTTATGCCTTCGATTAGGTGAATCACGACTTGAGTGGAGATCACGAATTAATCCGAATTAGAATTGAATGTTGATAGGATAGGTGGATCAATTGCTTGTTCGTTCGTTATAATTTGATTTTTAATCCTTTGAACTTGAATTGCTAGATTAGTTTACTTTTAATTGCACTCTAGTTTTTATCGCTTTCAATCTTGCCTAGCATTGGATTAATCTCCTCTGTCTAGTTACTTTTATGCATATTTGTTTAGGTTAGTTCTTCGTTTAGGTTAGTTTCGTGACAATAGTTTAGTTGAAAACAAAAGCTAGGATTCACATTCGTCTAGTTCCCCGTAAGATCGACCCGGCATTAGCCTCCATACTACGATCCTTGCACTTGAGGTTAACCGGTTTATTACTTGTTGTTTTATATTTGTAAAATCCGGGACATATCCCCCTATCTTAGATCATGTATAGCATCGAATATTACCACAAGCGCGGGGCTACTTTGGTAATGTTACTACAAGCCCAGTGTCTAACATTTTGCTAAAACACAGGTACGTCTCAAGCTTATTACTCTGCTTTAATGGCTAAAAGATAAGAATGCATCAGCAGATAGATGTTGATACTAAGTTTACATAACCAATAATCTACGCAATGTACACAATATTTTCGTCAGTTATTATAATTTGTGCGGTATTCGATTCATTCATTGAGTATTTGAATAATAAATAACTACTTGCAAAAACGGGCATGAATATCCTTAAATTTACTTAACATAAGTATAAAATGATCACGTACTCATGAAACTTGGTTCCTTTCCTATCAATTCTTAGCTAGGTACTCACAATTCTAAGGGTACGAGATAAATAATATGGTATGTATTCAAATTTTCAATTTTTCAATTTTTCTACCGTTTCATTCAAATTTCAATCATAACATAACATAGCTAAGTCTCCTACCCCCCACTTAAACATGGCATTGTCCTCAATGACAAAAATAAATGAGAAGTTAAGAAAAAGACTTAGCTCTGGAAACGGCTCTCAAGTAAAGGAAAAAGATCAGAGTAAATTTCAGCACGTTGTGGAGAAGCAAGTGAAACCCTGTATAAGCAGACAAACTCCACGAAACCGTTAATAACACTATGTCTATGGAAGTTATAAATTAATGTGGAAGTAATGAGGTATAAATACCTAAAAACAGTTTAAGCCACTTTATTTTATACAACCAATGACAAGGGAAACCAAAAAGAAAAATACTAAATAGAAAGAAAAATAAACAAGCAACTAAAGATGGTGGTCTTCATCTACAACCTCCACCGCCTAAATATTCTTAAAACCGGGTGGAGAAGACAAAGATCAAAAAGCATTACCCGACGTGGGAAAACACGAGGTGACTGCTCACTATGTATTCAATCCAAAGATAAAAAGAGAAACTTGGTAAGGTATAACAGATTCAATGCGACCTATTGGCTAAAGATAAAATCAAATACTTAACGCAGACACTTCTCGCTTGCATTGGATATCAACAACTTAGGGAGATGTAGCTACTCCTCGAAATTACTAATAACCCAATGTATCACGTAAAAGTTATCACCGTCATCAACAAGGTCGGATCGGTGTGATAGTTCAGAACAAAACTTATCATCTAGAAATGCCGGAATAGTCGGAAAAAATGTGAAATTTAAAACTTCCGGTAGAAAGATAAGTTGTACTTTGATTGAACCAAAAACTCTTAAAATCTAGCTAGGGTCAGAGCTACACTTACCCCAACTAGGATCATGAAAATCAAAATGATAAAAGATAATCATTAAAGCTTAGCAATATTTCAAATTCCGCAACACATAGGTATTGTGTAAACAAAATGGAGATTGAGACTATGATGGGTTTAGAAAAAGATACACATAAGGATGGGAAGAAAAGATAAAGGGTGGGTAAGGAATTGTGTTTTTGGGATTGAGAATTGTTTAAAGGAATGGGATTGGGTGGGAGAGTGAAACGGATGGAAAGAAAGAGAGGCGATGAAAGAATGGTTAGAAATGTGAACTGTCGGGGCAGATTGGTGAGAGGATCGAAAAGTTTGAAGGTGAAAAGGTGTAAAGGGAAAGATAAGGATAGTTGCAGAATGAATTGCACACCACTTTGTATTTTCACTTGGATCACCATTCTAAAAGGTTTTGGAAGTTGACCAAAATTGTTCTTGTTCGCACCAATCATTCTCTATTACATTTTCAGTAATTCTCAAGCTCTCTTAATGCTTCCATCTTAAGGTTGATTGCTAAATTTCTTTTTCTTTAGCAATTTCTCGACTCTCCTACGGAACTCTATTTCACGTGGCCTATATTGAGTAAAAAAGTTTTGCACATCCTTAGCCCAATGGCCATCGGAACACGGCAAAATAAAAAACCTCAACATATGTCACGTTACTTTTATTGGACTCAAAGAAAGAAAAACCTAAAATCCTAAAAAGAAATCCTAAGGGTTTTAAAGAAGTAGTTCTGAGTTTAAAGTCCTCAGCTCGACTTTCCAAAAAGTATCCTTGTCAGTTATCATTCTTGGATCGCCAGACTTTGACCCTTCGCGCACTATAAGAGGTGGGCTTGTTGCTTTTATGATTAATACCCTTCCTTGGTTGTGAGACCTAGGAAACGACATTTATCCATACCATTTATCCAAAGCTCTTACCTCGGCTCTCGTTTTAGGAATTAGTGAATTTGGTTAAAATTACGGTTTTGGCCTTGACAATAAGAAACAATGAATCAAAGTACTCCGAATAAGGTCGGTTATGTAGGCAAGCCTACGCCGTCTTATTCGTTGGAACATATGTGACAGTTCAGGCCAATCCGTCAAGATTAAGCCCCATTTAGCCCGAAGGCTTATCGGCTATGCTAAGTCTTGTGGAACTAACATAATTACATCACACGTGGAGGGAGTCGATTGAGCCGAGGCTCGGTTAAACTCGCCACCATGGTTAGACCATTTCGAACCAATGTACTAAGAGTCTCCGATTTCTAAATTGTCACCCAAAGCGTAATCTTGTTTACATTTTAGGTGGGTTCACCGAGAAGCCATCACCATAAAACTCAACAAAGCAGTAGATGGTGTTCTCTCAAAACTCAACGTCTTCTTTAGATTGTGAATGCTTAAACTACACAATTTGTTGCTCCCATGGCTGCGGTAAGCAATCTCATGCATAGGACAATGAGATTTTAACAAACTACGAGGAACTCTTTATTCACTTTACTTCCTTCAACTACTACATGTTTCCCTACTCCTCTAGATGAGACAGATTTGGGGCAGAACCTTCCACACTAATAAAATTAATCTTACAAACCAACTCCGGGCTACGATTCATACTAAGGTTCATGTATAGGATAACTTATGCTCAAAAAAACAAAAGGTAGTAAAACATAAGCAAAAAAAGGTAGTACCTTGCCTTCAACATTGTACCACGAAGAATTTAAGCCTTTAAAAAAAACTTTGGAGCCATCTTTGTGCATTAAATGTATTTCTTCCATCGCTTTCCCATCGTAGAGTAGTAATTCCGCATGTTGCTGGGTTATTTTCTCAGCGCCCTTGAAAATTATCGACTCGGATTATTGCTTCCTGGTTTCGCAAACAGAAGAAAAACAAAACAGACCATGGATGATTTTAACATGGTTTCCCATGCTTTATCGACCTCTGGGATTAAACATACGGGGATAAACAGACACGCGAAATTCCAGACTCGAAAAACACAAATCAGAAACCGTGTAAACATAACAGAACAAGAACAAAACAAAAATAAATTCTCAGTCGACCGAATGAGGTCTCTCGGTCGACCGAATAAATTTTTTATTTTTTATTTTTATTTTATTTTATTTATTTATTTAAAAAATCTGGAATTTTCAGACAGAGCAGACAACCAGAGGGACTCAAAAACAGACTCTAAAACAGAAAAATTGACATGAATAAGAAAATTGTTTATATATAAAATTGACCGTTGGTTCCCCGGCAACGGCGCCAAAAACTTGATCGGGGTCAATCAGGTTATAATATACTTGACCACCATAAACCAATACTAGAAAGAGAACTAGGCCCATCGTAGTATAGCTATAGTGAATCAAGGTCGATCCCACAGGGAACCAATTGTGGATCATTTCATATATAAACAATTAATTAAACATGTCAAGGACATAGAGGCGGTCTACGACCAACAAGGGACAAGAAAAGATAAATTGACACGACACGACACATAGACAAATAACGTAATTAACCTCCCCAATTATTGGTCTTTATCGTTTGGACCTAGATAATTTATATAATAAACTGAACTTATTAACTGTCAATCCGTTTGTATCTATCTTAGACTGGCTACGGGAGTCATCCTCTTTAACTTGACTTAGCACCGGTAGGTCACTAGATCACTGTGGTATTGTTACGTGACTTCGCCTTTTGGTGCCTCTATTTCATATAACTCACACGCTTACGACTCTAAGGATGCCGATATTAACCGTACACCTCGTCCAGGCAACATTCCTATGGTTAGGCGTACTTCCTAAACGATCACTCAAACTCTCGTCCAACTAACAATTACCAAGTTATAGTCTCATGCTAGTTTACGATCTACGTATAACAAGGTGCACGCAATTCCCTAATATAAACCTACCTAGATAACGCTGAACGTCCGAAGATCAATTCATGAGCCTACCTAAGAGTTTTATACCGGTATTTCCTTCTTACACGTTTTAATTAAATTAAGCGAGTGACGTAGCCATAGCCATACCTACTGAGATAATAAATTCTATTAAGTTAACCTAACCATAAAAACGTGGCTATTTAACGGATGAACAGGGCTCGGTCGACCGAATAACTGGGCTCGGTCGACCGAATGGTCTTTTTCCCCCAGATTACATCCCTGAATGTATCTCTCAGTGTTTCATCATACACAACGGATTAAACAGTAATTCATAAAGCATTCATATAAACTAACATAGATACACATTAATTAAATCAAGTAGATTCATGAATAAATACTAAGTGTATGACGTAGGTTATGGGATCCTCATAGACAAGGTATCGCCACCTTCCCAACGTCATAGCCTAGATCTACATCATCTAGCTATGATTAACTAACTCAAACGATAAAGCATAATGGGGAGGGACTAATTACTTAAAATAAAGAAACAGAAAATAAAGACTTACATATTACAGCCCTTAAATTGCTGGAAACCCTCAAATTATTCTACATTGTATCAAAGTTGTATTATGAATTGTAAGATTGAAGAAAGAATGAAGGGATTTAAGGGATGATGGGATGATTTACAATTTCTCGTAGCTGCTGCTTATATAGGAGTTTCTGCCGACTTATGAAGGATCTAGAAGGTAAATACGAAAAAATCCGAAATGTGACCGAGCCGACATACTCGGTCGACCGAATGGATAGGCTCGGTCGACCGAGCCCTTTTTACACGTGTTAAACGTGTCTCTTTGTCTGACTTGTTCCCCACTACATTCTTTCCGTGCTGATCTGATTCCTCTGATTTATCTCTTGATTAATGCTCCGATTTTCTTCCTTATTATCTCGAGATTTACTGATTGAATGACATTTATCCTCTCGATTTGTCGTGATCTGCAAAATCTGCATTTATCGCACAATAAATCGGTCTTTTAATAATGTAAACGGCTAAATACCAAAAATCATATTAATAATCACATAACATTAAATAATAAATATAAACAAGTGATTTAATACGAAATATATATTATTTGGCTCGATTTAAGGATAATGTTGATGACATTTACGGGTATAATTTGACCGTCATCAGTTACCCACCCTCACTTCACCTCGACAAGGGGAGAGGTTATTTGTCTATTTGGCTGTATGTGAGGAAGCAGTGAGTGCGGTTCTAGTCCGAGAAGGGGTACATGGCCAGGTGCCTATATATTTTGTCAGCAAAGCGTTACATGGCCCTTAGATCCGGTACTCACCAGCTGAGAAGCTGGCGTTATGTCTTGTTCATGCTTCGAGAAAGTTGAGGCCCTATTTCCAAGCTCATCCTATTGTGGTAGTCGCTGACCAACCACTGAAGCAGATCTTGGTGAAGCCCGATACATCAGGTCGACTGGCGAAATGGGTAGTAGAAATGGCACAGTACGACATCGAGTTTGTCCCCCGAACAGCGATAAAAGCGCAGGCCTTGGCAGATTTCTTAGCTGAAGGGATTTCCATTCAACTCGATCAAGAGAAGCGAAGTCCAGAGGAAAAATGGACTCTCCAGGTCGATGGAGTATCGAGCAAGGAGGGGGCAGGAGCAGGTCTCCTTCTAGTTAGCTCAAAAGGTGAGGAATTCCCCTACGCCCTTCGGTTTGGTTTCAAAGCGACGAATAACGAGGCCGAGTATGAAGCTATGATAACTAGTTTGAAACTTGCTCTAAAGTTAGGTGTCGAGGATATGCTGGTTTACAGTGATTCACAATTCGTGGTAAATCATGTGAAAGGGGAGTATGAGGCTAAGGAAGAAACCATGAAGAGTTACTTAGCAGTGGTGCAAAGCCTCATACCTAAGTTCAAGACAGTTCAATTCGAGCAGGTTCCCCAAAGTCAAAATAAAAGGGCCGATGCACTCTCTAAGCTTGCGTCGAACTTCGTCTCGAGTAAGAAAGTTCTAGTCGAGCTGTTGACTGATAGTAGTTACAACGAAGCAGAGGCCCAGCTGATCACTCAGCAGGCCACGTGGATGGACTCGATCGCTCTTTACCTCAAGGACGGAATTCTACCATCCGATAAGGTACAGTCTAGGAAGGTCCAACTCCAATCAGCACGATATGCATTCTTCGACGACGTCCTTTATCGGAAATCTTTTGTGAGCCCATGGTTAAGATGTGTTTCCGAGACGGAAGGCGAATATCTCCAGGAGGAAAACCATAGGGGAGCCAGTGGGAATCATTGTGGAGCAAGGATGTTGGCTCGGAAGTGTAAATTAGCTGGTTATTTTTTGCCGTCGATGCAACGAGATGCGAATAACCTTGTCCAGAAATGCAACTCTTGTCAGATCCATGATAATATCTCTCATCAACAAGCACAAGACATGAATGTCATCTCGTCAGCTTGGCCTTTCGACCAGTGGGGAGTCGATATCATTGGACCTCTACCCTGAGCCCCAAGAAATCTCAAATATGTAGTCGTTGCGGTGGATTACTTCACAAAATGGGTAGAGGCCAAGGCCTTGCCCGACATCCGAGCTGCAACCATCAAAAAATTCTTGTGGGTCGACATTTTATGCAAGTACGGCATTCCAAAGGCTATGATCTCAGATAATGGTACCTAGTTCGAAGACCAAAGAGTTAGAGAATGGTGCAGTGAATACCATATCGATCAGCGATTCACCTCAGTGGCCCATCCGCAAGCAAATGGTCAAGTCGAACAAACTAATCGACAGATCAAGCTGGGGTTGAAAAAGAGGCTAGAGGCAGAAGGTCGAGATTGGGCAGTACAACTTCCGAGCATCCTATGGTCATATAGGACAGCTCCTAATTCCTCGACAGGAGAAACCCCTTTCTCTCTAGTATATGGGTGCGAAGCGGTAATACCCGCCGAGATTGGTGTCCCTTCTCCTCAAGTTCTGGCCTATAATATTGAAACAAATGATCCCGAACTTCGACTCGAGAGGGATAACGTTGAGGAGCGAAGAGAGATAGCCTCAGCCAGAATGGCAAGGTACAAGCAGAAGATCTCTCAGTATTATAACTTGAGGGTCAAGCACAGATACTTCAAAGTCGGAGATCGGGTTTTGAGAAAGAACGAAGCAAGTCGGCAAGAAGCGATTGGAAAGTTGACCCCGAATTGGGAAGGCCCATATCAGATTCTGAAAGTTCACCCCAAAGGGTCCTATCAACTTGGCCGAGCAAATGGAACCACGGTTCCTCGACATTGGCACGCCAACAACCTGAGGAAGTATTATGTTTAAGATAAGCTTTGTTTCGATCAATTTCTGTTTGCTTTTCATTTTTGAACCTTGTAATAAGTCCATGTGACAACCTTATAAGTATTCTAATAAATTTGTGTTTTCTTGAGATGCTTTTATGTTGGTTAGGATTGATAGACATAACATTACAAGTCCAATGTGATGCAAAACGTTAAAGACAAAACAGTCGAGAACGAGTAGAGAAATCCGCAAGTCGGACATCTAAGTAAAGCCAAATGTAAGATAAGCCTAATAGGCAAAAATTACAAAGGCAAGAAGACGGTTCGTAGGGTCGGGCCAAAGGTCCAAGCTAAAAGCCAAACAAGCCCAAGAGGTGAACGAGGCCGAAGCAAAGGACGGTTTGCATAGTCGGGCCACCTGTCCCAGTCGAAAGGCGAACGAGCCTAAGAGGCGAAAAAGGCCAAGACAAAGGACGGTTCGCATAGTCGGGCCAAACGTCCCAATCGACAATTCGCAAAGTCGGACTAAAACACTCAACCTGAGGCCAAATAAGCCTATGAGGCAAAAAGGCCAAGGCAAACGGTTCGATTTCAAGTGCAATAAGAACCAGAGGTTCATAATACACTTGGGGGGCAACACGACAGCAATAAAGCAAACAGCAAACAGAGCCAAATGCTCGACAAGTGAAAGGCTAAATAAAATCACCAACACAAGCAAAAAGATAGACAATAAAAACATTGCAAAATCAAATCAAATTCAAAGCAAAACAAAGCCAGGTCGATAAGACCAGCCAAAGTTGAGTCAAAATAATGTTTATTACAGATCAGATTCTAAAAAGTTCAAATGTAAAGAGTCAAGGGTCGGCATCCGGGGTCGGCTCAGGGTTGGTGGAAGTCGGCTCAGCAGTAGGGGCAGAGGTGGAAGGATCATACTTGATGGCTAGAGATTCTCCCTGTTGGAACTCTTCGGTGTACTAGTCGTACAAATTCTCTGCCTCGGGATTATAGAACATGGGCGTCTCGAGCGTCGACACGTCGAAACTCAGGTTGACCGCCTTCGCTTGGGTCACGGCCAGGGTATAGCCACCCATCATGGCGGCACGCATGAGCACCTCCAGATCAGCGTCAAGGTTCTTCGACTTTCGATACTCAAGGATAGATTCTGCCTTGGCCTCCTCGATCTTTGCGAGGACCTGTTCCCGCTCGACCCTCAGCTCGACCTTCAAAGTGTCTCTCTCATGTCGAGCCTTCGCCACATCCTCCAGCGAAGCCTTGTGCGACTGTTGAACCTTTTCAAAATCCTCGGCCAGCTTGAGTAACTCTTTACCTTGATCATGCCGTTCTCTTTGTGTTCGAGCTAAGTCATCAGCGGTAGCAGTTAGGGAAGTCTGCAATTTTGCGACCTCGGCCTCCGCCTCGCGCTTCAAGTCCTCGAACTGAGACTCTATACCGGCAATGGCGGCACCCTTGGCAATATTATCCTGCAGCAGTCTGCCGTTTTCCTTCCGCAGATCGTCTTCCAACTCTCCCGTTTTGGCCAGCCGCCGGGCAGCCTCTCGGCTGAGAAGACTATTCTATAAAAAGAAAAGGAGATGTCAAATAATATACAAGGCATAAACCTCGTGAGGAATCAACATTTACAAAGATAATCGACTTACGAGATGGGCCGACCTCCGAAGAGCGTGAGATAGAGCCTTGTCCTCCAGGGCCGCGCAATCATCTGCGACCCAGTTCACATCGACCTCTGGCTCGGGAGAAGCCTCGAGAGCTTTGGTTTTTTTGGCTTGCCTCTGTTGCTCCCCACACCCGGCTCGGCGGCGGCCCTCTTCTTGGTCGGGGCTACTTGTTCCTCGACGTTTACTTCAACAGCTGGGGTCAAATCGACTGGCACCTCCTCGTCCTCATCTCGAAGCGAACCAAATCGGACCGATAAGCCGCCAGAGGTCGGAGGTTGCTCGGATGATCGAGCCGAGACCGTTGACTCGACGGCAGCAGAAGGAGGCTCAGGTTTAGGAGCACCCCCCCTCTCTGGAAGAAGAAGGCGCCCTAGCTTCAGCCACAGGCACGCTAGGCGCAGCCCGACCTCCAAGAGGTGGGGTAGCCACGACCACCGACGAAGGAAGGCGTGTAGGATCGGTGACTTTGGAAAATTTTCCCACTGCAAGACAAAAGGAACAAGTTAGTTCATTCACAAATGACAAGTTATCAAAGTCGAAAAAAATAATAAAACAATAAATGCGACAACAAATAAAGAACATCTTACGGTTCTCTTGGTCTTGGGCGTGGATGTTTGCGTATGGGATCGGTCCAGCCTCCTCCAGGTGGGCTAGATTGTAAAGGAGACTCAAGTCTCGAGTGCACACCTCGAAGCTAAAACACCCTAGTAGTTGGGCCTCGTTAGGAACATGAGCATTTCCAAGTTTGTCTTTCTTCACGCCCCTCGACCTCCACTGTCCTATGTAGGTGTTCTCCAAGCCATGTCGAAGAAAGAAGAAACGGGGCTTCCACTCCCCGTGAGAAGAAGGCCCTCTGGTTACGAATTCATGCTGATTCGGCCTCCTCTGGAAAGTATACCAAAGCTTGTCGGGGGTAGAAACGATCTGATAATAATGTCAGAAGAGGGGTATCGAGAAGCACACTCCCGCGACTCGACATGCTATGACAAACCCCATCAGAGTCCTGACATCATTTGGGGCCAACTGGGAAACGCTTATATCATAATGGTCAAGGGCCGCCAGGACGGCCGGACAGAGTGGAAATCTTAATCCACTCAAGAGTTGCCCCTCGTAGACTGCGCATAAGCCTTCTGGGGGCTCATCGGCAAATTTATGAAGGCCAGAAGGGAGTCGCGCTTCAAACGGAGGATTGGTGATATTGCATTTCCGGCAAAGTCTGGTAACATCTTCAAGGGAGAGAGCGCTGAGACACCCTTTAGCACCTTTCCCATCCATCCTAGTGACTAGCTTTTTGGGTTGGTTAGGGACAGGAGGGGAGGAGGCTGTGGGCTCGCCGGAATCTTGCCGGAGAAGATGATCAGAAGAATCAGGTACCGGAGTTTGGCTACGAATTGGCGTTTCACTACCCCTATCCGATTCAGTGGCACTGCTACTGGACATGGATAAATTCAAAGAAAAAGATGAAGAACACTAATGAAATTGCTTACTTGGTGTTTGGAGGTTGTGACAAGAAAATGGCGAATTAGCTCTGATTCAACTTCTGTCTCTCTCCTTTTATGCTAGCAAAGATTGCAAATGATTTGAAAAGACGTGGGTAGTGAGGGGGGGGTTATAACCCCTGGGAATCGCGAGAATCAAGGCAGTGACGCGTTTTGCGGGATACGAAGCGTCTGTGTACCGTGACGTCACGCTACGTGGCTACAAGCAGTTAGGGTTGCAAATGGCGGGCTTTTTCCCGCCCAAAGGATGACCCAACTCGAAGACGATTCATGTGACAGACTCGACCTCGGACAACGGGAGTCACTCTCTCAAGTCTGGGGGGCTTATGACGATACAGGGTTTCACCCCTCCACGTGTCGTCTATCAATTGGTCATCACGTTATGAATTAACACCAAGTTACTTATGTCGATTCCCAGACTCGAGGCAACGACTATCGACATTTGAGCAGTGCGAGACGACGAGTCCGCAAGGATAGAGTCCGCACCAGCTAGCAGTGTAAAGAAATGAGTCCCGGGGTCGAGTACCGCAGGTCGGCAACATCGACATGGAAGACAGAGTCCGCACCAACTGTCCAAGCCCATTAACAGCAATAGTTTGGGCAAGGGTTAAGGCCCATTAAAGGGTAAATGTGACAATAACATAAGCCGACCTAGTATTAGGGTTAGGGCAAGTATTGTCATTATAAATGCCTCATTCCAGGAACTACGTAAGGCTTGATTCCTGGAACCTAACAGGATACGTAGGCAATCTAAGATACATTCTTAGACTCAGCCGCAAACATAAAACGATACCGTCCCACTCTTTAGGCATTAGGGTTTTTGTGTGTGTTCATCACAAGATTCAATTAGGGCCCGGTAATCAAGGCGACATAATCTGTCATCTGACACGAGGTCTCCTTGTCTGCAATTTTGGATTTGGGCTTCAAGTTCATAGACCTCGGATGTATTGTCATTTTTGAGTAAAGGTCTCGGCATTATCCCGATATCCTTAGCGGTGTCATACATCATGAAATTCTCATCGATCTCTTTTGTCATTGACCTCGTGAGATGGTCATGACTTGGTTATTTTTCAGTATCCCATGCTTCAAACTTGGGGTCGGTTTAGAGAGCGGAGTTTGGAGCCGACAAATATCCTATCTTGCTCGGCTTTGAGATATACATTTTCATAGATCTTGACCACATCGGTAGTTGTTGCCATCAAGTCCGTGATTTGTAAAAGAATAGTTTTGATCACCCACTGCCGAGGTCTTTGGGACCCAACCGAGGATGAAGAGGCGTCGGATAATGAAGACATCCTTGAAGAAACTGAGAGATTTTGCAAATGGATTAGAAAGATTATGTCTCTGATACAATGAAGAGAGTTTGAGAAAGCAATAATACTTGAGTAAACTCAACTTATTTTATTCGTGATAAAAGTATGAGTATAAATAGATACAAGCATGAGTAGAGTAATGAATGCTATTAAATGCTGTAGTCGGCTAGTATTAAAGTGCTTTGAGTCGGCTAGAGCATAATAAGACAAAATAGAGCTACTTTATGACATATTAATTGTTTATACACTACAATTAATATGTCATGTTACAAATAAGTAACGTGTTACAAGTAATGTAATATTAATGTAATATTTCCACAATAACCAATCAGATTCTCGGGTCCAATCTTGGTTCGAAACACTTCAACCTTCAGCTCCGTTCACTTCTTTGTCAATTGACTCCAATATTCAACCCAAATATCGCTCCAAACAATTATTAATCTGTCAATAAAACCATTACACATAGTAGCTTCTATTTCAGTCAAATAATGCATAAAATAATTGGTAAATACGAATAATACCTAATTAGTCCGGCAAACGCGATATAATCACATTTAGCTAATTAATCCATGATTTTATACATATTAGAACTATTGAGAACACAAATCCAAAGTAAATTGATGGTTAAATATGATGCCAAATTGATCGTCATTAACGACGTCGGTTCACATTGTCAATTGAGTTGTGTGACTTTCCACAACCACAACCTCATCCCAAAAAAAACAAACAAGAAAACCGGGTTTGGTGTATACTGTATTCTTTCAAAGGTCGGAAATAAGTTTGAGTTTGTCAAAAACAGGTCTTTCGCGCTCGTCAGAATTCAAATTTCTCATTCTTGCTTTGGCTTTCTTCAAAGTCGGCCTCCATTTCCTCACTTCCACACCAATAATCGTTTTCTTTCTTTTACTTTACAAACCCTAGATTCCGCAGCTGGTCTGCCAGTTATGGTTAAGCTTAGGAAGCCATTGGAGGAGCTCAAACTCTCCGTTCCAGATCAAGAAATTGCCGTCTCCAACTTCCTGTATTCTTCTTCATTTCCTCGGGATTCTCAATAATTTGGAATGCTGTATTTGTTTTTGTTCAGCAACTTGTTGAAATTGATCGACTTTTATTTATAATTGTTGAAATGCAGGACTGCTAGTGGAACATTTTACGATGGCGATCTGCTGTTAAATCAAAAAGGGTTGCGGCTCATCTCCGAAGACTACGATTCCCGTGTAATTCATCTTCTGCTCGAACTTTTCGTTTCAATTGCAATAAGTAGTCAATAGTGGGGATTTTAAAGCTGAGTTGATTAACGTTGAGAGAAACTATTTTACTTTTATATTTTTTTAATCATAGCATCTGAAGATCTAAAATTCAAATTTCTTAATAGATATAAAACTTATAAGCATAATGTCGCAGAAAATCATCAAGTTTAATTAAATTTCTCTGCTTAAAGCATAGTCTAATCTTGTTTCCACGAGTGGCTGACGCGTGAAGTCAGGTTGAAATAAAGCATAGTCTAATCATTCCCTTTATGTATTAATCGAACATTGTTTGACTTGATTTGTATGTGTTGTTTTTGCCTTGCATTAGATATTTGCAAATTGTTTGCTGTGTACTTTCTATGATTCTTCGCAGTCAATGTGACTATTCATGCCTAATAAGCAATCTCGGAGATATTACAATATCCATGAATTGCTTTGATATGTCATAAAAAGTAAATGGAAACAATATTATTCGCTGTAACAGACTTGTCCTGCTGCTTTCAACTGAGTATTTGAGTAGGTTATGCATCACCAATGATCATTTGTTTAATAGGAAAATCAATACATCCAATACAACCTGCTGCTTTCAACGAAGTATTTGAGTAGGTTATGGTTATAGGCTTTCAACTGAGTATTTGAGGAGTAGACTATACATCACCGATGATCTTTTGATTCAATGGAAAATTAATACATCCAATACAAAGTATCTAGTCCTGCTGCTTTCAACGGAGTGTTTGAGTAGGTTAAGGTGATCCTGCTGCTTTCAATTGAGTATTTCAGTAGGCTATGCATCACCGATGATCTTTTGATTCATTGGAAAATTAGTACATCCAATACAAAGTATCTAGTCCTGCTGCTTTCAACTTAGTATTTGAGTAGGTTTTTCATCACCAATGGCCTTTTGATTCTATGGAAAAACAATACAAAGTGAATACAAAGTGTAATGTCCCAGAAACTACTTTTAGGCCCAGCTTCATCGCTTGGCCTAAAATGGTTAACCCAAGTTATCAAGTCCATTATGTTTCATCCTTATATCTTTGTCCTGATTCTATTACTTTTCCACTGTCAGACCTTACATTGTTCCAACTAATGTTCTTTCATTGGAATTCACAGTCTTCAAAAACAAAGGAAGTTGATCTTCAATTTTCATTGGAAGACCTTGAGACTATCAAGGTAGTTGGGAAGGGGAGTGGTGGAATTGTGCAACTTGTGCGTCATAAATGGGTTGGAACACTATTTGCTTTGAAGGTCAGCACTTGATGCAGCTACGTGTTTTATTTCTTTCTTTTTTTTTTGTTTGTCAAACTCTCGGTCTTGTTAGTTGTTTTGGTTGATGACTAGCTTTGAGTCGGAACATGACTTTAATAGAAGCTGTCTAATTGGTTTGCTGTTAATGGGATTCTGCACAACTTTGATGTTTATTTAATGTTCTTTGAGCTTTCCATTAAAATTTTTTTGCTGGTGAACTTCTCATTGATACTATTGATGCAATATATCATTTTCTTGATCGTAGAACATCCAGATGAATATAGAAGAAGATATACGGAAACAAATTGTACAAGAGCTTAAAATAAATCAATCGTCACAATGTCCTAATGTTGTGGTCTGCTACCACTCATTCTACCATAATGGAGCTATCTCTCTTGTCTTGGAATACATGGATCGTGGTTCTTTAGCTGATGTCCTCAGACAAATAAAGACAATTCTTGAGCCGTACCTAGCAGTGGTGTGCAAGCAGGTTTGCTGTCGTCTACTATGACTTCTGAGTAGACAAATGTCATGGCTATTTTCATCATGAATTCCATCTTAACAGGTTTTACAAGGTCTGGTTTACTTGCACCATGAGAGGCATGTGATCCATAGAGACATAAAGCCATCTAACCTACTAGTCAATCATAAAGGGGAAGTAAAAATTACAGATTTTGGAGTGAGTGCAATGCTGGGTAGCTCTATGGGCCAAAGAGATACATTTGTTGGCACATACAATTATATGGCTGTAAGTCCATAGGTTATACACTTGCTTTCTATTTTTTGCATCCCTAAAACTTCTGGTATATCTACTTCATTTGTGCATCATACAACACATTTAGTTGTTTCAAGTATTTGGAATCTGACTTGCTTCTTTTGCATTTGTTTTTGCGAATTCCACCTTAGCCTGAAAGAATTACTGGAAACATCTATGATTACAAGAGTGATATCTGGAGTCTTGGCATGGTTATTCTTGAGTGTGCCATTGGACGTTTCCCTTACATACAGTCTGAAGACCAGCAATGTTCCCCAAGTTTTTACGAGCTTTTGGATGCAATAGTGGGGGGTCCACCACCTTCAGCTCCACCAGATCAATTCTCCCCTGAGTTTTGTTCGTTTGTCACCGCCTCGTAAGCCTAAGTGGTTTTCTTGGACTTGCACTAGACTTGTTTATTTGCTCATTTCTAGTTCTTGAAGCAGAGTTTTCGTTCATGAGACCTAAAACAGTGCATGCCTGATAAAATGAGCTCAACAACTCTCCACTTGGTGATGCAATAAGATTTAAAAGTCATAAAACACTTTAGAAGAGGCCTTATCACTTACCTTGACGTAGTGTGGGAGTTTGAGGTTAGATGATTATTTATAGTTTGTGATTGAAACCTGTTTCTTGATTGCATTTCGATTGGCGAGCTATTCCTCTTTTAAACTTGTTCCTCTGTTTCTTTTCCTATATATCTTATTTTACTTTAAATGTATCTCTACTCTACAAATATCTGCAACCCACTGTAAACCATGCATTGGCATATTTTCCCCTATCTAGGAATTGTTTATACTTGAAGACGATACTCCCATGACATTGAACTTTTTAAGAGAAGTAGGCGATGTTAATCTTGCGTATTGCTCAAGAATGTTTGAGACAACATTGTAAATCTCAACATGGAACTCAAGCAGGAATGCTGTTATAGGCGTAGAGAGTAGAAATATCCGATTGTGGAGGATTTGTTGTTAAGATTATTGCATCTTATCGGTGAAGTATCTCTTAAATAAGATTATACTTTTCTCTGCCTTGTTCAATTACATCAAAAGTCGTTGTCTTGATGATTTATGTTTTGCTTACATCAAATTGTCAATGTGCAGCATACAGAAGAATCCAATGGACAGATCCTCCTCTCTAGAACTTTTGGTCAGCATAAATATATTTCGTGTTCATTAATTCGTGTTCTTCTCTGCAATAGCTTATTCTTGGCTGTCTATTGTTTGCAGGACCATCCATTTATTAAAAAGTTTGAAAACAAGGACATTGATCTCTGCATTCTTGTAGGTGCTCTTGATCCTCCGACAAGTTTTTCAAGATAAAAGGCTGAGGTCCTTACAACAACATACTATTGATTTTTTATTTTTATTTTTTTTTGTTTTTTTGTTTTTTTGTTTTTTTGTTTTTCAAGTCGTGTTATTACAGTTTTATCAATGCTCTCTTGTTATTCAGTCGTATCAAGTAACTCAGTAGTAGTGGTGTAAATGCTGTGTATCATGTTTTCGGATGATAAAATGGAATGAGATCAAATTAACTCTACAATTATATTTAAGTTAATAATTAATATAAGAGGTAAGACAGTTTATATCCTAACCAACATGTATTTGAGCAAATTGTGTGACCGCCACCCATTATGTGACGGTGTGATAATGTTACTCGCATTATGTAACACCCTGGCCTTGACACAGAGGCCTTATCCGGAAAATGAAACGTTAAGCACGTGATATTTAGAGAACATCCTAAATCCTAAATAAGTTTTACGTCATATCAGAGCAATTAACGATAAATGTGGAAGTAAAAACGAACAAAAGACTCGGGAGATAGACCCTTTGGGGTCTTACTACTCAACCAAACAGTAACCGCTGTCGACTAAGTCATAATATAACTGCGATAAATTCTAGAATCCCAAATGAACATCAATGTCTGAAAAGAAAGGAACAACTGTAACAATTGACAATAATGCCTTATTCAAAACTACTAAAACAAGACACTAGAACATAAACTCTATATGCTACACTCCTAAGCTTGACCTTCAAACTCTTCCTTAGAATCATAAAAAAACATGCATATCTTCTTATTCCAGAAGAGGAGTAACATCATGCATAAGCTTAGTAAGAAAAAGAAGATCGTAAGTGAGATTAATGATTGTCAATGTCGGGAGGCACGTCATGAATCTACTTTATCCACACTCACAAAGGAAAACAATACTTGTAACATAAGGAAAACCACAGTGAAGTACATAATCAATGCATAAGAAACATGCCTATTTACTATATTGGTTTATCTTTCACATAAATGTTTAGTTACATTAACTATTTACTTAACATATTCATGTCATTGTCTTTCCTATCTCGCCTTGTCTACTGACCTTAAGGCGCAGGGATACAAATTTCGACTAGTAAAGCTAACTACACCTCCAACATAGGACTTACTCGATGCCCAAGGTACACTACTAAGCACACCGCCTTAAGTGTTGGATCAAGCACAACTTGATTCGAAGGAGGGGGTGTAGAATGAATCAAAGGGGAATTTTACCTTTTTAAAACTTTTTAGCAACTTATGTGTATATTCAAACAAATCAGAGTTTCACAAAATAGTTAACACGTTTATAGCATGTTTTGTATTAAACTTTAAGTGATTAACTGTTATATAACATTGATCAAGTTATTGTTTGACTGATTAAGTGGTTAACAGATGAGATCAATTACTTGATGAAGTAAATGTGGTAAACAAATGATTAGGTTTGGATCAAACAATATGTATAAGTGTATATGAACTAATCAAATACAAATTAAAGGACAATTCAATGTCCAAATTACAGTTCAATACAATTCAAATTACAGCACAACAGTACAAATAAAAAACAATCAGCAGACTGAATCAAAACTTAGTAGACTAAGATTACAACATGCTAGATATTACACAGACAACTCAGCAGATTACAAGGCGAAAATTCAGTAGACTAAAGTACTGCTAATTAAGTACACAACTGATCAGAAACAAGATTCAACAAAACAAAATACACAGCTGATCAAAGAAAATACTGAACTATCAGCCAAACCTCAAGAAGGATAATCAAGCTCAAAGAACATGATTATCAAGCCGGGGATTCACACAAGGATGAATACAGGTTCAATAACCTAAGGCCTATGCACTATCTATTATAAGGTGTTACGATACAGTGTGCATGGAACTCAGCAGATAAAAAATCAGCATGGTAGGTTCCAGACAGCAGGATTCAGCAGACAAGTAGAACAAGGGAAAAAAAGACACCAAGGGTTTTTACTGTTTCTGATCTTCAGTTGCAAGAACTGAGAATTAGATTCAATAACCTGGGGATTGGGAAATTGTTGGATCTATATCGTGCAAATAAACACTCTAGAGAGAGGGGGTGAATAGAGTGTGGGTGACTTTTAACTCTTTTTCGATGATAACACAAGTACTAGAAAAACAAGTGCGGATACTTGTTTTACTATTCGCTTTTGATAAATAGCCTTAGTGATCAAATACGATAAAATTATGTGTGATCAAAGAAGTGCAACAAGTATTGATTAAATACTGAAAGCAGGTTGGTTTTATGCTGATTGCAATTCAGTGTGATTAACCAAGTCAAAATGCAGTAAACATATTACTATGAATAAGAATGATTAATCAATAATGACTGCAGGCTGGTTTTAATAATTAACTAGGTACTTAAACTTAAAGTGACGTTTTAGAAAAAGTCACAAAAGGTTGATAAAAAGCTTTTCAATACAGTGCAGTTTAAAGTCCAAATGCAAGGTTAGTTTAAGTACTATATTAGTGAAAATACAAAATCACTGGCTACACAAAAGATATAATACATCAGTTATGATAAACAACAAACAGAGATTGTTAGAAATAAAATTGAGTTTTGATGATGATTCATCACTTGTTATTTAATTGTTTGTTTAAACCCCATTGATGAAGTGCTGAAGCGATGTTATAGTGAAAACCTAAAAGATGTCTAGATTAAATTTTATTAGAGTCTCATTTTATATAGGTTATATCAGACAAGCAGTGTATGATAGGTTTTAGTGGAGTCTAGGACTGAAGCTGAAATCTAATCAAGAATGGTTCGCTGAGGGAACAAACTCAGTTGGCCATATTCAAAGCTGAAGACTCAAGGTTGAGGGGACAAACTCGCTTATAAAGGCCGAGGATCAAAATCGAGTCTAGAAATTTCAAGAGAGTGAGGGACAAACTCAGTTTGTGAAGACTAAGCCGATGATATGAAGTTAGAATTCAGGTAAGTCTGTGATGGCCTGAACTGACTTTGTATACCTTGTATTGAAGGTCTAAGTTACATAAGAACATGTAGGCATAGTTATTTTATGTGATAAAATGGTGTACTCTAATCACTCAAATCTTAAGATCAGATGAATGAGGAGTACTCAGTTTTGAAGAAAATTAAAAACTGAGGTAACGCTCAAACTCAGTTATTTACTGAAAGCTTTGAGTAAATCAAGTCAGCTAAGAAAAGTATACAAATCAACCAAATCAGTTAATTCGAACGTTGATGATCAAGCATTTTAATTGGTTGAATGTTTGACATGTCAAGAGGACACTGACATATCTGACAACATGATAGCATATCCTATGGAATCCAATTTGAACGTTGTGAAATTAAAAATATGACCATTGAATTTCCTCCTATAAATAGAGGCTTAGAAACATGGATCAAATACCAAGTGACAACCTTTTGCATACGCTTTGAGCCTAAGTTCTGCAAGTTTTAACATTCAAGTTCTTGCTAAGTTATTGCTATCATACTCGAGCTTAAGATACATAGACATAAAATCTTCAAAGTGTTCAAGCATTCAAGATCAATCAAAAAATCAACACTCAAAGATTCTACAAGTCTGAATCACTTACTTGATTCAACCCAACTTTGATTTATCAAAGGTATGGACTGTGAAGCATCCGGTCTAGGGTGTCAAGGATAGTTGATTGTAGTCAGGAAGACTATGTGTGGTGGAGCTGGTGAAGAGGCAATTCAACCATTCAAGGACCAGTGAAGCAGTTGGAGAAGCTGCAATCCTACCTGTTATCCAAGTGCTTAGATTGTGAAGCTAGAGATTAGTCAAGGACAATACACTAGGACTTTTTGTAACCGTTGTAACCACAAGATGTCTAGTGGAAATTTTCCTCCAACATCTTAGGGAAAGAGAAGAATGAAAAGATTACACCACATGAAACCTCTGTAAATTCTTTGTGTTTTTATTTCTGCATATTTACTTCAAGCATTTACTTTCAGTTATTTACTTTACCAGTTTTAGCATTTTCTGATTTGCAAATCGATTGAACTCACACCTAACACAAAATCGAGTTTCACCAAAACTCACTTTTAGCATATTTCAAAAGATTAAATTAACTAAAAGGCTAAATATATTCCATTGCATTTAGCTTAGTTGTAGAAAAAGTCACAGACCTTTTCTCAGCTTAGTTATCTTAACTCCGTAAAAAAGTTTTAGGCGACAAGTTTATTCACCCCACTCTAAACTTGTGAAAGCCTTTACAAGGGACCAACAATTGGTATCATAGGAGTGTTCTTCTGTCGGTCCCTTGTAAAGGCTTGTGACAAGTTTAGAGGAGGGATGGGGTGAATAAACTTGTCCTCTAAACCTTTTGTTTCTTTTAAGTGAACTGGTATATTAAAAAATTACGGAGTTAAGATAACTAAGTTGAGAAAAGGTGTGACTAACTTTTTCATAACCGAGTTAAATGCAGCGGAAAATATTAATGAGCCTTAGTTATGCTGTTCTTATTAAAATATGTTCAACTGAGTTTTGGTGAAACTCAATTTTGTGCTTTGTGTGAGTTCAATCAGTTTGTATGCTTGAGTTCGATTGTTGGATAAGTAAAAACATTAAAGTAAATAAATTGAGTAAAGTAAGTTTGTTGAAAGTAAATGCAGAAATAAAAACACAGTTTTTATAGTGGTTTCAGATGGTGTAATCTCGCACCCACTCTTCCTCGTGATGTAGGAGGAAAATTTCCACTAGTCTTCTTGAGGTTACGAAGGTTACAAAAAGCCCTAGCTGATTGTCCCTGACTAATCCTTATAGCTTCACAATCTAAACACTTAGAAAACATGTGAAATTGCTGCTCTCCAAATGCTACATTGGTCCTTGAAGGGAGTGAATGGCCTCTTCACCAGCTCTACCACGAACACAGCTTTTCTGATCGCAAACAATCTGTCCTTGACACCCTGACCGGATGCTTCATAGTCCAAACCTTTGTCTAGAAAACGAAGTTGGGTTTGAATCAAGCAAGTGATTCAGACTTGTTGAATCTTCAAGTGTTGGTTTCTTGATTGATCTTGAATGATTGAACACTTCAAAGATTTTCTGGATTGTAACTTGTAAGCTCAACTTGATAGCAATTACTCAGATGCAGGACTTAGGCTCAAAACGTAATAGCAATTGTGGTTTTAGGTGTTTGATCCTTGATGCCAAGTCCTCTATATATAGGGTGAAATCCAACGTTCAAATTTTGAATTCTTATAACGTTCATCTTGGATTCCATGGAACATGCTATCAGAATGTCAGACATTGTCAGTGACCGTTCTGAGTTCTCAGACCATCAACCAATCATATGACTTGATCTTCAACGTTCTAATCTTCTTTATAAAACTAATTGGCTGACTTGTTATAGTTATAACTGAGTGTACTGAGTTTTCAGTTTTCAACTATTAAGGAGCATTAACTCAGTTTTTAATCTTCCTCATAAACTGAGTACTCCTAGTTCTTCATCTGATCTTTTACCTGTGAGATCAGAGTACACCATTTAAAATCTCATCAACTAAGTTTACATTGTCCTTATGTAACTTAGATCTCCAATACAAGATCTATAAAGCCAGTTCAGGCAATCGCATACTTACCTGAATTCTAACCTTATAGTGTCGGCTTTTAGTCTTCATAAACTGAGTTTGAACCCTCAAATCTTCAATCTTCTAAACTGAGTCTGATCCCTTAGGCTTTTTTTACTGAGTTTGTTCCCCAGTTTCAGATTGAGTTTGTTCCTCACCTTTTCATCATGTAAATGACCAACTGAGTTTGATCCCTCATCGAATCATTTTGGATATTAGTTCCAGTTCTTGACTCTACTAAACTAGTCTATTACTGTTGGTCCCTTGAAAAGGCTTTAGTTAAGTTTAGAGGGGGGGTGAATAAACTTAACACTTAAAACTTTGGAGTTAACAAATTCTGCAACTTCAACAAGCTGCGATACTTGATGAGTCTGCTTGAGACCTCGATAGCTCTTGATAAATGATGAGTCTCATCGACATTCAGCTTTGCTGAATTTGTGCATCGGAATAATATCAAAATTAAGCCTTGTTACTTGTTGTTAAATATGTTACTAAGTATTAGATACTCAGTAGTGTATGTGTGTGATTTCAGTTGCTAAATTCAGCAGAGTTGATATGAATAATGACTAAGTGCGAAAATAAATGCATTAAGTAAGTAGAGAGATTTTTATAGTGGTTCCGGTGATGTAATCCTCAGACGTCCACTCTTCTCCTGTGATGTTGGAGGAAATTCACTAGTAATCTTTGAGTTATCTGTTACAAAGAATCCTAGGTTGCTTGTCCTTCACCAATAACTATGGCTTCACAAACCGAAAACTAAGAACAGTAGGATTGTCGCTCCCCGAGTCTTCCACTTGGTCCTTGAAGGGTAGAATTGCCTCTTCACCAGCCTTCACCACAAACCAACAGTCTTTCACACCAATGATGCTTCACTGTCTTGGCGAGTCCTTTATAAAATAAAGAATGAATCAAGTAAATGATTCAATTCAAAAGCCCGCCTTGATTAGGATGATATAATCAATGACTTGCGCCTTCAAGTGTGTATGCTTGATGCGGCTTGAACACGTAATGCACTTGAAGAAAATAACTAGATCAAGAGACCTTAAGCTCGATAAGTTCAAGCAGGTGTTTTTCACTCAATGTTATCACTTGAAGTTTATTCCAAAATTCATCATCTTCTTCTTGAGTTGAAAGTCCTCTATTTATAGGTAGGAATGCATGTGACTTGAATTTGAAATTCAAATGTGACCGCCTTTGTATTTGTCCCATCCTCACCGCATTCTCATCACTATTCATGGGATCGACATTTGTCGGATTACTTTTGACAAATCAAATCATCACCCTTTGACTTGTATCCAATGGATAAAAATATGAATCATCCCAACGCTCTTTTAATCTCACCTTTGATTTGCTTGATAAGTCGAGGTAGTTGGTGTTCTTATCCATGTAACTTCCCAATAATCTTGAATTGATCGAGGTATATATATCGGCGAGTTCGTTCGATCTTTGTAAAACCAATCGATCTGCTTGAACATCATATTTTTGTCTCAGAATATAATGCAAATTGAATCTTTTATCCAACTTTTGTTTGTGAAGTTAGATTACATCATTTAAAGTATAACTAAGTTCCAAACATCATCCAACTTGTGGAACTTAGACCTTTCTACACAAGGTATATGTAATCAGCTTTAGGTCATCACAGACTTGCCTAAATTCGATCCCATATCCTTGACATTAAATACTAAGTTTGATCCCTTAGCCTTGCATTCACCGAGTTTGAACCCTCGCCTTCGATCTTGATCTTGATCTTGAGAGTTGCAGACCGATCCATCGACCTATCTACCCTCTCGACTGAGACTAGTCTCATTGATAAACAATCAATGACCTTTTACTACGATGCTTGTTTGATCAAACCTATTTATGAATCAAACTCTAATAAACCTATACATTTTATCTAGACATCTTTTTGCCTTTGCACTATAACAAATAGTATGGCACTCATCATCAAAAGCGAGAAATAAGTCCAACAATTTCCCTTTTTGGTGATGATGCCACTACCATCACCTAATCAACAAAGCAAAAGATAAAAACACAAACAGAACAAATTTAGTCAATTCTCATTATAAATATTTGTTCAGTTAGTTATTACAACTAGATACAAAGAAAGATAAACAATGAAAAGTAGCCGATCTATTGTCTCTTTTCTCTTTCTTGTCTAGCCTTCTCGAATTTTGCTCTTGATAGGCTCTGATCTCTTCTATCATTTCAACCATCCATTCATTCTCAATAAGTGTAAAGTCAATATAAGAATTGACTTGTTTCCACCAATTCCATGCTTCAGGCAGGACAAGATTGATCTGATTCACCTCAAGCCAAACTTCATATACAACTCCTTAAATTCATCCAGGTGAATCTTTTGCTTTTGTAATTGGCAAAGACCTTTTCACCTCTGCTACTCCTTCCGCCTCGGTAGTTGCTCTTAGAGCTCTAATCCTTGCCTCCCAAAACTTCAAACTCAAGAAAGAGTTAAGACCTTCATGAAATCCCATGTCACGATAGGGTCTCCTTCAGTTATGAAACTCTTTCTTGTACTGTGATAGGAGATCATCAGTAAGTTGCACTCTGCCAGTGCAAAGTTGCCTAAAGGCATTTGTATCATCACCCATCTCTTACGTGCAAAGAGTCCGGCAACCTCCTTTCTTCGCGGTGATTGGCCCTCTTCCCTTAGTGACATCATCAACAAAACGTGAGATGAGGCCATGAATAGCTTCCTGTGATACTATCACTCGTGTAATTGACCTGCCATAGTTCCAGCTTCTAGTATCAAGTGAAGTAATCCTTGATTGCGAGGTCTCTTCCATCTGTTGATCCTTTCAAGAAATTTGGGATCGAGCACAAGAGTTGTTGTGCAAACAAGAGCTCGGCGATTTCAAAGCAAGCTTGTCAAGTTTTGATGAACGGATGTAAGTTGATCTTTCAAAAACTTGTCCTTCAAAGGTGTTCCCTTGCTTGATATATCTTACATCATATATCGAGATCATTCACAAAGATTTTGAGTAGATGCAAAGTTTGAAGCAATCAGATCGAGAGATTGTCTATTATCATTTACCATCTTCATCGAGTTCTTCAAATCTCTGTTTGCTTACTGTCCAATTGAGTTCTTAATCTGTTGCATATCATTTCTTACAGTTCTTAACTCATTGACAACTTCAATTGGCACTCCACTCGCCATTCTATCATCGGTAGATCCATCAAAGCCAGCTCCTCAACTCTATATTGTGCTGTTGTCCTCATCGATGACCATGGCTCTACTCAAATCTCTCCCAAAGAGGGGAGGTCCTTCCTCAACCATTGCACCAAGAACATCTTCAAGGATAGGATCTTGTGCAGTTCTCTTCAACAACTTCTTCTTCTCCAAAATTTGAAATTCTTCATCATCAGAGTTATAGTCCAAAGAAATTGCTCATCCTCATTAACAAAGATCTGTGACTATCTTTCCTACAAAGGCCTTGGCTCCAGCAGAGCTCCACTACTGGCAGACCTCATCAACAACAGGGGGTTTCTCCAAACCCAAATCTGTTCCAACCTTTGTCCAGTCTTTGTTTGAGACTCAGAGCACTGACTGCACTCTCCTTTTCCAACCTTTGTCCAGTCTTTGTTTGTATCCCAAAGAACTGTGCACTCTCCTCTTCAACTTCCCGTGGATTGAATATATTGGTATTATCCACTTGGAAACCTTCAAAGATGACCAATCTTGTGCGGGATGATGGCGCTTTTAGTCGAGTGCCTTCAATGTCAAATCCGTCTTGATATTCAATTGACTCTTGGAGAGTGGCACTAGGTTCATTGAAATCAAAGAACCTTTTCTCCATCCAAATCCTCACTGGTCCAAAGATCGGTTTGTGCGAGAGGCTCTACAACATGGAATGTACTTGGTTCATCACCACCCTACCAAGACTGCTCGAGTAATGCCTTCATTGATCAATGCCTCCAGATCATCCATGGTGAGATCCTGTAGATCCTCATCCATCTCTCCATCTGCTTGGCCCTCAAAGAGACTTACCAGTATTAGTTGGTGTTGTGGCTGAGATGATTCATGTGCGGTCAGCCCCACTTGATTCTCCCGGTCCAGAGGAAAGTCTCCTCTACTATCGATGATGAGGAAGAATCATCGTGACCATCTCTTGGATCTCTAAATTTGATACCCTCCTCCTTCTCATTGCTCATCAAATAAATCCATCAATCTTGATTGCAAAGAAGGTTGTATCAATCGATCCACCAAGTTCTCCACTCCCGATTTTCCAAAAGCCCATTCTTCAAGATCTCATCATTGGTTCAAGAAATGGCTTTTGTCTCTTATAGAAACCAAACTTCCATTGGAAATAATCGGCAATTTGTCAAGTTTGGGATCCACATACTCTTCAGCTTTTCTTGCTCCTTTTGCATGCCTTTCAAATGGCATAAACGATCTCCTGAGGAGCGACTCCAGTAGCTTGTTGACCTCCAAAGGTTCCAACAAGCGATTCATAGTATCTTCTACAGATGTTTGAAAGTCAAGAGAGTTCTTTGAGATTGTACATTTGTACCTACTACTTCCATCTCAGATCACACTTGGTTCCCCTCGACTTACATGCTCATCAAATAGGTTAGCAGCAGATCGCTTCTTCCCCGAACTATTGCCAAATTTGCGTGGTCTTCAACCAAGTCTCTCATCACCTCTTCAACCACCACAAAGAGTTCGAGTTCGGTGGTTTGTTGTGGTTCTTCATGGATACTACAAAGAGCTCAGGGTCGATGGATCTGCTGACATCCTCTGAGATTGCTCAAAAACAACCTGCTTAGCATCGATGGACTTGATAACTTCTTCATTGGAGGAATCACTGATAACAACTGGTGGAATGATAGTTAGAGGCTCAAACTCAATGACCCTCTTCTTCCTCCTCTAATGATGCTTCTTCTTGGGCCCTCTGTGCCTCCAAATTTTCAACTCTTTCCCTTGCCATATTTCTTCTTTTTGGCAACTTCCTTCATCCTCTTGGATAGGGGTTCATCAACATCATCTTTTCTAGTCAATTTTCTTTTCTACTTGCTTCCTTCCTTTGTTCTCTAAGAATTTCACCAACAGCTTTTCTTGAAGCCACAAAGCAGGTCAAGAAACCTCCACTTGACCCTCAAAGACTCAACGATGCATCTTGTTTCCTTTCTTGTTCTTTTTTGATTTCGTGGACTTCGTAGTCTTTCTAACATCGGCACTCTTCTTCCTCTTTCCAGCGAGCTTTTCTTTGGTGCAAAGAGTTTGATGGAAATCTTCTTAGTTTGTTTGAACTCCGCTCACCACCAAGATCACCATCATCTCCATCATCATTATCATCAATGAGCTTCTCCAAAGCAATTTCTTCATCATCATCAAGTCCGGAATTGCATAATCAATCTCCTTCTTGTATCTAGACTGATTAATATCCACAGGTGCTACATCGAATTCCAAGATGATTCAAAGAGAGTCCGACCATTAATCCTAAGGCGCGTGCCCTTGGACTTCCTCTTCCTAAACTCTCTTCCTTGGCCACTTTCTTCATATAATGAATAAAGTACCGCCCATCAAACTTCATGCTCCTACAGATGATAATCATCAACTCTATCTTGGGTCCCGATAGAGTGTCCATACTTTTGCCAACTAGCCCAAGTATGTTCTTTGCAATGAGCTTGCTCAAGCAGATCGTATTCAATACCAATGTGTTTGCAGCTGATGCCTGAACGGATTTGATTTACGCATCTGCCTTAATCGATCTACAAACGCCAATTTGTCCAATCCCATTGCTTCGTGATTCACAGAGCCGCCCACCACTTCAACAAATCCAAAACTTCCCTCAAAGAGATGGGGAACTTCAAATTCTTGCCCATTTACGTGCAGCCTTAAATGCTTGATTCCTTCCTTTATTTGAATGTTTCTCCAAATCGACAACATTTGTATAAGAAATTGTGTCCATCTTATGTTTAACACATTTTCCGCACCGACAAACCTCCTTATTCTTCGACCAATGTTAATGGCCGCCTCGATTCTGTTTGCATCTTCAACAAAACCTCTAACACTTTGGCTTGATTCAATTTGCACATCAACTTTTTCCGCCATTATAATGAGAAGAATGAGATGAAGAAGATTGAATCTTAAATCTGTGTTCACACGATTATAACGATTGCGCGATGATAAAGCGATTTTGCAAGTGACGATTCTAATGAGTAATAGTCTCATATATATAGACAAAGGGGTAGTTGAAACTGCCTTTGCACGCATATATTGATGATGTAACCACGATTAATCTGAATAAATTCTGCCTCTTGACACGTGGCCCATTACTCCACCATAACGCTTTGTAACCGTTGGATGGTTTAACTGTGGTAATAATGGATAAAATAAATATCCCGCCAAATCGCTTTTTGACTTTAATGACTTTGACCGAGTAAAGTTCCTTCAAAGAAGGTATCTCTCAAAGGGGGTGGGCTAAGCGATCTGGCCGATAATGTGCTTCACACAAATGGCGACAAGGTGACTCTGCGATCCTTGTTTTCTCCTTGTTTTGTTCAATTGATAATACAAGATGAAGTTTAACACCAATGACCGATCCATCAAGTGAGCTCACCCAACATGACAAAGACCAATCCCTTGGCAAATTCATTTGCTCAATTGTTCAAACATAAGTACATGGAATTGTTGATACCAATGACTAATCTGCTAAGTGAGCTCACCCAACATAGCAAAGACTAATCCCTTGGTGAATTCCAAAGACAACTCGAATATCACCAATCTTTATAATTCCAAGTTCACCCTTAATTTGGCAAATCTTTCACTATCAAGTGGCTTAGTGAAAATATCAGCAAGTTGATCTTCAAGTAGGGATGTATAGAACCACCACATCTTTCTTTTCAACATGATCTCTTATAAAATGATGTCTCACATCAATGTGCTTGGTTCTTGAATGCAAACAGATTTTCTCGTGATTGCAATTGCACTTGTGTTGTCACACATGATTGGAATTTCCTTTCTTCAATTCCATAATCCCTTAATTGTTGTCTCACCATAGTACTTGTGCACAAAGAATCTTCCAAAGAAGAAATGTATTCACTTTCAAGAGAAGTGGAAGTTGAAATAGAATTGCTTTCTTCTCGAACCAGGAGACCACTATTTCCCATTAACCGATTGGGTTCCCGAGGTGCTTTTTCTATCAATCTTGCATCCAAAGATAATCGAATCTGAGTAGGATATTACCTTGAAGCTTCCTTCCTTGGAATACCAAATTCCTACTCCCAAAGTCTCTTTTAGATACTTAAGAACTCTTTTGTGACACCTAAATGACTTTCTTTAGGTTTGGATTGAAATCTTGCACAAACACCTACAAAGAAAGGATATATCAGTCTGCTGGCGAAGTGAGATACAAAGAGACTTCCTATCATCCTTCCGCATAAAAGTCCGATCAACATCTTTGCCTTCTTTATCTTCATCCAATCTGATGTTTGTACTCATAGGAGTTGAGCTCTTAGTCTTTGCTTTTCCATACCAAATTTCTTTAGCAACTCTTTGGTATACTTGGTTTGATGAATGAAGATTCCATCTTTCAACTGTTTAACTTGCAATCCCAAGAAGTAATTCATTTCTCCCATCATACTCATTTGGAATTTGCTCTTCATTAGATTTGCAAACTTTTCACAAAGTAAGTCATTCTCAGAACCAAAAATTATGTCATCCACATAAATTTGTACCAGCAGGGTGTTGTCCCCTTCACTGATTCTGAAAAGTGTCTTGTCAATGGTCCCTTTTGTAAAACCATTGTCCACCAAGAATTGAGATAGAGTCTCATACCATGCTCTTGGTGCCTGTTTCAATCCATAAAGTGCTTTGTTGAGTTTATACACTTTATCTTCTTGATCTTTAACTTCAAATCCAGGAGGTTGCTGAACATATACTTCCTCCTCTAGGATACCATTCAAAAATGCACTCTTGACATCCATTTGATATACTTTGAAGTTCTTGTATGCGAGATGTGCCAAAAATAATCGATAGCTTCCAATCTAGCAACAGGTGCATAAGTCTCATCAAAATCTATTCCTTCTGCTTGAGAATAGCCTTTTGCAACTAGTCTGGCCTTATTTCTAACAATGGTACCAGATTCATCAAGTTTATTTCTGTATACCCATTTAGTACCAATGATATTTGCATGACTTGGCCTTTCAACTAGTGTCCAAACTTGATTTCTTTCAAATTCATTTAATTCTTCTTGCATAGCAATTATCCAATCTGGATCTGAAATTGCTTCTTCAACAACTTTGGGTTCCATTTGTGATAGAAAACAAGTAAACATAGCTTCCAGTTGTCTTCTAGTCCTCACACCTTGGTACATTGCCAATAACTTGTTCAAAGAGGTGATTCCTTAACCATTGTGGATTTTGGTTATTTTGACTTTCAGAATATCATCTTGATGAGGTCTGCACTGTAGTTTCTTCTACGAGGTCGTGAGATCCTTGAATTGCTTCAGATTGTTGCATCGATAACATTGTCGTGAGGTGTTCAAGAGGCGATGATCGAAACTTTTAAGTCATTGAATCTTTCCAAAACTTCAACACAACTGAGATTGATTTGTTGATTTTCAAGAGTTCACACTCTTTATCTTCCATACCAAGAAACTTAGGTTCATCAAACACAACATTGATTGTCTCTTCATGTTTCAGTGTTCTTTTGTTCAAGACCACTGAATGCTCACTGATCAAGAATATCCTAAGAAAATTCCTTCATCCGATTTTGGTTGGAATGTTTTCAAATGAACTTTATGATTTAGAATAAAACATTTGCTTCCAAATGGGTGAAAATAGGATATATTAGGTATCCTTCCATTCCGATCTCATAAGGTGTCTTCAAATTTTCTTGTTTATCGATGTTCTATTTTGTGTATAGCATGTCAGTATTTATTTGCTTTCACCCAATATCTTTCAGTAGCAATGCTTCACAAATCATTGTTCTTCCCGCTTCCTTTAATGTCCTGTTTCTTCTTTCAAAGAACCCCATTTTGCTTGAGGTGTACCAAAGAATGAAGCAAGTTGATGAAGTACACCATTCTGCTTCACAATATTCTCTTATAACTTTGTTGAGAAATTCAAGACTTGATCCGATCTTATCTTTATGATCATTAAACTTTTCTCATTTCGTAATCTCTTCAAAAGATTAGGCAAGCTTTGGAGTGTCTCACTTTTCTTGTTCATGAATATCACCCAAGTGTATCTTGAAAAATCATCCACAACCACTAAGGTGTATTTCTTCCTTGTCACACTTGTTGGAGTTATTGGTCCAAAAAGATCCATGTGCATAAGCTCCAACACTCTGTTAGTTGATTGTTTAGTCTTTGACTTGAAACTTGACTTTATCTGTTTACCTTGCTGACATGCATCACAGATAGCATCCTTCTTGAATGTGATTTCAGGTAAACCAACCACTAACTTCTTCTTCACTAACTGATTAATATCATCAAAATTTAGATGATTTAACTTCTTGTGCCATAACCAATTGAGTTCAGATTTGGTATGCACAATCAGGCAGGTTTCTGGAACTGCAGTAGACCAATCCACAACATACATGTTCTGTTGTCTTCTACCAGCAAGTACAACTTGATCACCTCTTTCACTAATGACAATACAGTTGTTTTTGTCAAAAGTGACCTTGTATCCCATATCACAGAATTGTCCAGTGCTCAGCAAGTTGTAATCCAGTCCTTCCACATATGCAACATTCTTGATTGTAAGTCCATTTCTGATAAGTGTGCCATATCCTCTTGTATAGCCAGGTGTATCTTTGTTGCCAAAATTTACCCTTGGACCATCTTTTGCCACAAAGTTTGATAGAAAAGGTTTATTCTTTGTCATGTGTCCGGAACATCCACCGTCAAAGTACTGCAGACACCCTACAAAACAAAGTTAATGCATTTTAGGTACCCAAACTGTTTGGGTCCATAGTGTCGATGGGCAAGCATGACCCTTGGTATGTTTCCATAAGGTCTTCTCCTAAATGTGTCATACTTTGGTTCATACTTTGTTCATACATGTATTCCACACATCCATAAGTTCTAACAATGAGGTTGTGTAGGAACCACATATGTTTTCCTCGGCCTTTTGGTACATAATGCTGTTTGAAATGATTCTTGTTATTAGAAACATTTGCATAACCATAGGTGTGCTGTCTATTAGAAACAGCCCTGTAATATGGAGTCTGCTGAGGTCTTGTGTAAGTCCTCTGCTGATTCCATTGCCTAGGTTTTACCCTAGTGGTATGGTTATACTGACTGTTTCTAACATTAGATGCAGGAATATTCCAATCATTATCAGCAGGGAACAGTCTACCTTTCCCCCTGAGATAAGTATCCCTTGAATGATCAACCTTTTTGGATTTAGGATTCTTATTCTTGGAATATTTCTGTTTCTTTCCCTTCTGTGGTCCAGCAGACTTGGTAGCAGGTCTGCTATCAGCAGGCTTAGAAGATACAGCAGTCCTATTTTTGGATTTATTCTTTTTACTAGGAGCTGTTGACTTCTGAGACTTTTGATTTTGCTTCTTTGAGGCATTCTCGTTTGGTTTTACTTGTTTCAAAGAAATTCTTCTGAGAGATGGATCTAGTGCAGGCACAAACTTAGGACCACCTGCAGTACTAGGTTCATAACCTTACCGGATCCACTCTTGTTAGATTGCCGAGTTCCAAATCCAAGCCCGATTCTATCTCCATAAGGCTTTCCTGATTTGTATGCAGTATTGGAACAAGATGGTTCAGCAGATTCAGAGGCTGCTGGATGTTCAGCAGACTTATGCTGATTCTGTCCAACATCTTTTTCCTTACCTTTGAAAACCCTTAATTCAGCTTTCAATCTTCCAACTTCTAACTCAAGAGCCTCTTTTTCAGCCTTCACAATCTCATAACCAGATTGTATTATCCTTAGTTGATTAAGGATGGCATCCAAAGTCTCATTGTTGTCAGAATTTCTAGGATTTGAACCACAAAGTTGATTCACAATCACTTCCAGCAGAGAGTGTTTATAGATACAAATGTTGTATACCTCCTCGCCATCCATGTTGGCCATCAAAGCATAATCCTCCATATCAGCAACCAGTGCTGTGTCATCTGATTCATTTCCTTTTTCAGATCCCACTTCATATCCTGATTCATCTTCAGCAACCATAGCTTTCTTGCCATGTCTCCTTTGTTGACTCTTGGTCTTGATGAGTGCCGACAATCAGTCTAAAATGTCCAGCTTCTACTACAGTTGAAGCAAAGATAATCGTGTTCCTTGCCTTGTTTCAACTCAGGACAATCAGGTCTGAAGTGTCCTGGTTTCTTGCAATGAAAGCATAGATAGTCATTATCTTTCTTTGGTTCTTCTTTCCTTCTTTCAGTAGGCCTCTTTGTGAAATTTCTTGTAGGGGCCTTTCCAGTCTTCATCATTCTGATTTTCTTGCTCAAGAGGGGCAATTTGCTCTTGCATTTCATCTAGCATATCATCCTGTCCTCGATGTTTCTTCATGATGTGAAGCAGCCAATGCAATGGTCTTTGGCTCTTCCTTTTCGATTCAGTGCACTAGCTTCTTGCTAAATTCATATGCCTTAAGATCGAGAACAGCTTTGAAGGTGTCTTCTTCATGCAACTTTCTCATTTCTTCAATTGCAGCCACCTTCATTTTCCAAACATCTCTTGCAGGTAAAGCTTCCAAGATTTTGGTGTTTACTTCTCTTTTTGAATAACTTACACTCAAGCAGAGTAAGTTCATCTAAGATTGCATTGAATCGACTCCATTTGCTCAATGGTTTCATTAGGTAGCATTTTGAACTTTTGAAACCTTTTCCGCCACACTGATTTTGTTCTTCTTTATTGCATCGATTGCCTTCACAGATTAAGTGAATCTTATCCCAAAGTTCCTTTGCGCCTTGCAATCTTTGACTTTCATGTACATATTGCTATCCAAGGTTCCGTAGATGATATCAATAGCAATGTTGTTGAGGTTTGCTCTTTTCCTGCCTTTCGCATTTCCATTCTCTCTTTGGTTTAGGAATGTACTCAGCTTCATCACCCATCTATTTCGCCTTTGTAATCTCCAAAGTGGTCCTTCAGCTTAGTACATCCATCATCTCATCATGAGTAGCGACAAGATATGCCTGCATTCGACGTTTATACTCATCAAATCTATCAAGAGAGCACATCAACATGGTTCTAGCATACTTGTGTGTTATCCATGATGCAAGTCTTGAAAATCAAGAACTTGAAAGAAAGTTTTAAAGAATTTTCACAAGCACAACAAGTAGGATTCCTTCGAGCGTAAGCACTCGCTCCGATACCAATTGTTGGTCCTTTGAAAGGCTTTAGTTAAGTTTAGAGGGGGTGAATAAACTTAACACTTAAAACTTTGGAGTTAACAAATTCTGCAACTTCAGCAGAAATGGCGATACTTCAAGATGGTCTGCTTGAGACCTCGATAGCTCTCCGATAAATGATGAGTCTCACTGATGTTCAGCTTTGCTTGAATTTGTGCAAATGGAATAATATCAAAATTAAGCCTTGTTACTTGTTGTTAAATATGTTACTAAGTATTAGATACTCATTAGTGTATGTGTGTGATTTCAGCCTAAATTCAAGAGTTGATATGAATAATGACTAAGTGCGTAAAAATAAATGCATAAGTAAGTAGAGATTTTTATAGTGGTTCCGGGTGATGTAATCCTCAGACGTCCACTCTTCTCCTCGTGATGTTGGAGGAAATTCACTAGTAATCTTTGAGTTATCTCATTACAAAGAATCCTAGGTTGCTTGTCCTTCACCAATAACTATGGCTTCACAAACGAAAACTAAGAACAGTAGGATTGCTGCTCCCGAGTCTTCCACTGGGTCCTTGAAGGGTAGAATTGCCTCTTCACCACTTCACCACAAACCAACATCTTTCACACCTAACAATGATGCTTCACTGCTTTGGCGAGGTCCTTTATAAAATAAAGAATGAATCAAGTAAATGATTCAGTTGCAGCAGCTTGATTAGGATGATATAATCAGCAGCTTGCGCTCTTCAAGTGTGTATGCTTGATGCAAATTGAACACGAATGCACTTGAAGAAAATAACTAGATCAAGCACCTTAAGCTCGATGAAGTTCAAGCAGGTGTTTTTCACTCAATGTTATCACTTGAAGTTTATTCCAAAATTCATCATCTTCTTCTTGAGTTGAAAGTCCTCTATTTATAGGTAGGAATGCATGTGACTTGAATTTGAAATTCAAATGTGACCGTTCCTTGTATTTGTCCCATCCTCACTGCATTCATCACTATTCATGGATCGACACCGTCGAGATTACTTTTGACAAAGCAATCATCCCACCCTTTGACTTGTATCCAATGGATAAAAATATGAATCATCCTAACGTCTTTTTAATCTCACCTTTGATTTGCTTGATAAGTCGAGGTAGTTGGCTGTTCTTATCCATGTAACTTCCCAATAATCTTGAATTGATCGAGGTATATATATCAGCCAGTTTCGCTCTGATCAGTAAAACCAATCATCTATTAACATCATATTTTTGTCTCAGAGAATATAATGCAAATTGAATCTTTTTATCCAACTTTTGTTTGTGAAGTTAGATTACATCATTTAAAGTATAACTAAGTTCCAAACATCATCCAACTTGTGGAACTTAGACTTTCTACACAAGGTATATGTAATCGCTTTAGGTCATCACGAGACTTGCCTAAATTCGATCCCATATCCTTGACATTAAATACTAAGTTTGATCCCTTAGCCTTTGCATTCACTGAGTTTGAACCCTCGCCTTGATCTTCGATCTTGATCTTGGCGAGTTGCGCACTCGCCACTCACCTATCTACCCTATCGACTTAGACTAGTCTGGCGATAAACGATCGTGACCTTTTACGATGCTTGTTTGATCAAACCTATTTATGAATCAAACTCTAATAAACCTATACATTTTATCTAGACATCTTTTTGCCTTTGCACTATAACAGCTAGTATGGCACTCATCATCAAAACTGAGAAATAAGTCCAACAATTACAATTCTTGTCTGATATAACCTATACAATAATCAGACTCTAGTAAATCATATACATTCAGTTATAGCTTTTCACTATTACAGCTGTCTTAGCAATTCATCAATGGGGTTAAAACAAACTAACAAATAATAAGTGATGAATCATCATCAAAATCCAATTTCATTTCTCACAATTTCCCTCTTTTTTATGATGCCATAACCACACTTAAAAATAAAAGCTTAAAGATAAACAAACAAAAAAAAAAAAACTAAAAAACATGATTTTTCATTAAGTTAAGAAACTTAGCAGTTTACAAGGTATAACTTTTTAGTTTTAAATTGAACATCGTACAAAAGTTCTATCTTTATCATAAGTCTATGCGCTTCCTCTTTTGCTGTGTTTTCTTTTGTAAAATTTTTGTCATAGTCTACTTGACTAAACTCCTTCCATCTCCTCCATTGTAAAAGCTTGGGTAAAGAAATGTTGTTTATGTAAAAAGTTTCAAATTCTTCAATGTCAGCCTTCATCTGTTGACGTTTATCCTTCACATCAAGTTTCTCTGAGATTTTTCTTTCCTTTCTATATTCCTTCATTTGCTGATCATATATCTTGCTTGATGAAAATGTCCTTAGTGATTCTTCATAGTGACGATCCAAAAATCATGAAGATAAACTTCCGTGGCTCCTTCCTTGGTGATAACTCGAGGATGCTCGAAACACAGTAAAAGCGATGAAAGAGGGGGGTGATTTGGAATATTTTAGACTGCACTTGATGATGATCAAGCTGCCTACGTATCTAATGATCGAATTGGAATCAAGTCTTCATAGTTCCTTAGGATGGTTTTACTAGGAGTAGTAGCACCGATCAAGTCTTCTTAGCATATCGGAAGCTTATGCGATTTACGATATGAGACATAACTAATTAATCCTACGAGAAGGTTAGTAGATTTACCCAAACCGGAGAGAGATGATAAAATCGACCAAGGAAGAAGCCGTAGTCTTCCGGATTGTATCTCCTAGCGACGACTGGTGGACGTCGATCCTCACCGTAGAACCTCCTCGAATATGCACAAGAAAAACCTTAGTTTTTCTTCTCTTAATGACTAGAACGAGAAACTAATTTTCTCTTCTTTTAATGTATAAGTGGCGCCAAATCAAGTGTGTATTGTGTTGGGAGGAACTCCCTTTATATAGGAAAATAACTAGTCATGAGAGTTATCCTTTTCACACCACAAAACCTATTCCCATAAGGAAAAGATATTTTTGCTACAAAATAAGAGATAATTCCCAAAAATCAATCTCTTAATTTTTCCATTAATTATCCATCAAATAGATAATTAATTAATTACACAAATGACATAATCTAGGAAAATTTCTTCTCCTAATTATCTCAAAATAGGCGCCACTTTTTAAATCATTTTTAATACAAAATGTCCTTTCCATTTTACATATTATTTACCAAATAAATATTATTGCATATTCATTAAATATACCAACCATTTAATTTAATCTCGAGGTTCCATAAACCGAGAAAACACTCGCCTGTTAGGAGCCAACCCGGGGACCATGGACCTATAACCAGTAGCTACAATAAATTGATTAAAATATTCATCGAACAGAATATTTCTACTTAATTAATTAATTCCGGAATTACTCCACCATAAATCCGAAACTGAACTCTATCGATTATAGATACAACTTATTCTCAAAACGTCGAGTCGAGTTGATAGGTGTCCATTGATATAATCATTACATATAAACTAACCCTCCATAGACTATCCATACTGAAGTAGAATTATTTCCGTAAACCTTGTTCAATACATCTTATCCTTAGTTACCATTTACCACTAGTGATCAATTAGTTCATAACCAATACGAACTCCCGGGATTGATCAGTTTCTAGGACTAACAAATAAGGGGGATTGTCTTTCTACTTCCAGCGAAGTAATGGATTCCATATCATGAGACACACACTTCTCACTCATTCCGAATAGTGCCAACGTGAAAGTGATTCGGATCGCGCCTCTTAGCGATCCTTAACAAACACATCAAACCCTATCTCAAACAAGTAAGAGTCTCAGAATCACTTGAGATTAAGGTTAATCCATATATGATAATCTTGTGATTTAATAAGATTTCTCAATCACGGAATTATATGAGAAACTGAGATTTAATCGGTCCAGTCCTATATGACTCTCATCATATATAAATGCCCTACTTAGACAACCAATGTCGACGGTCCGGATAGGTCGGTCACACCATAAAGTGTTATAGGCGCATTAATGGTGGTTTAATCAATAGACCCCCATACTTTGATTAACTTCACCACGGATGACATTTTAAGCGTATCACCATAAACTTAAATCCTCATTGTTACCACACACAAAAATTAAAAGGGTTAAAAAGGATGCACTAGGGTTTTTCAGTAGTGTATTACTTACAAGCACAAAGCAAGTAATAAGATGAGAATAAATCAGTCATTTATTAATTCTAAAAATAATTACATAAATTGTCTTTCGGGCGCTACTTCCAAAAATCTACCACTTGCCCGTAAGGACAAGCAACAATTGTCTTTCGGGCACACTATATTTAACAATCTCCCACTTGCCCGTAAAGACAAGCAATGATTGTTTTTAGAGAACCGAACCCTTATTCTTTCTATCAACAACATTCTCCCACTTGCTCTAAAGCAGATGAGACATATCTACCAATTTCATACCCGCCAAGCGCTTATCAGTGACATTAGATGCCACGCGACTTGGTGAACTGATCAACTAGGTTGTCGTCTCGAGGCAATCTTTTAGGACCGATACGTCGCTTTGTTTGCACGATCTGCTGACCAGGTGGTACTCTCTCTCAATATGCTTTTGACCTCTTGTGATTGCGAAGATCCTTTGCACAAGCTACCTCTAAAATGTTTTAACAGTAAAAGGGTATCGGCTTATCGAGACCTGGAATTATTTCCCGATCCAACAAAGAATTTCTCAAGCCACACTGCCTCTTTAGCTGCTCCGAAAGCTGCTATGTATTCGACTAACAGAGTCAATTGGCAGTGCTAGATTGCTCCAGACTGTAGCTTCATCACAATGAGTAAACACTGAGCCTGAGATCGATTCACGATCATCCTTAATCCGACAAAAAATTCAGAATCAGTGTAGTCAACGACACTCAGGTTCATACCCGAATACACAAGCATATGATTCCTCGTTCTTTGAAGATACTTGAGGATACACTAAACCGCTTTCAATAATCAATCCAAGACTCGACTGTTACTGACTTTTAATAACCAGAATTTCTCTATCCAAAAGAGAATCTATCTCATTTTCTCTATATTTAAAGATCGAGAGAATTATTCCGTGAGGGGTTGGGTAGGAAACCTCTCGGTGAATCTTGCATACGAAAATGCTTCATCATCTTAAACAGTAAGATGGATGGGAAACTGCCAACACTTGTTCTCATGAATTCGACCGAATCAAATTCTAAGAATATAGTCCACTTCTCGATTCGAGAGAATCTTGTCTTGTAAGTTTTGACTTTAGATAACACACCTATGTTGTTCGAACAACAACTATTGCGATGTTACTGTATTAACACTAACGCCGACTACTTTATCAATATTGATTGTCCGGTCTACAAAAGACTCATCAATATTCGAGTCAAGCCCACACATTTAAAAACATGTGACCTTTAAAGACCTAAAGGTTTGCTTTAATCCATCAATGGATGTAAGTATGGCATCAATGCCATTGGATTTAAGCTAAAACCCTTCCGTTCCGAATGAATCTAAGCTCCATTGTACGGCAAGAAAGTTTCAGGGAATCACCCCCGTTAATCTTTCTGCTTTCCATAGAGTGAAGCAAGGCTGAGTGGTGAGAAAGTTTCAGGGTATCACCCCTGTTTAACTATCTACTTCTCAGGGAGTTACCCTCAAAACCACTTGGCTTTGCTTAGGAAGATAAACTTTCTTATTCATTCAACTATTTTCCACGTAGATCCAATTACTCCCATTGGGCCTGAGACACTCAGGTGGTTCTACAAGAGTATGAACAGAGATGGAGTACAACAACTCCATTTTCAGGTTTTTGGCTTTAAACCAACCTCCTATTGTCAGAATCCTATACATCCCTCCAGAGAAGACCATAGGTTATAAAGCACCCCCCAGCAGACTGCAAAGTCTGCACAATCACAGCGGGTCAATGGATAAACCATACTCCCACCGTGATTCGTTGATTGACATTCTGATCTGGTTCAGTAGTATTTATCAGTGTAATCCCCAACAACCAATGTTGGAAGTGGCCTGATTAAATCAGATAGTAACTCCTTGAGTAACCATGCTTTAAGGTCTAAGGTCGTTATCTAAACATTCTTTTAGAAAGGTTGTAACAGTGTAACCGTCACTATCCAATCTTCAGAATATTATAACCAGCCTTTACTCATTGCATTAAGATATTTCACGAACTATCACCATCTGAACGTGTATGCAAAATCACCAGTCCTACCTTGAAGCACCAAGTGGTAAATGCCTCTATTTACGGAAGTGGAGTAAACATAGTTCTCTCTATCCATAAATTCATAGGCATCTTCTAGGTAGACTTCTCGGTATTACATAATAATGTAAACCGTTATTTTGCTACTAATATCCGAATTGAGTTAAGCAGTGTATTGTATCATATCAATAACGATATAAGCAAATCCATGGTTTATCCTTTCAGTGAAATCATTTCACTCGGAGGTAGGCCGAGCATCAGTGCCAAAACTATGCTATAGCCAATATCTGAGCATGGAATACTCGTTTCTATGGTAATATCAGAGATTTCTCCAAATATTTAGATAAACTAATCGGCATTTTGAGTAGTTATCAGACATAATGTCTACCACTCAAAACCTCCCCCTAGCTTGTATCCTTCATAAGACCCTGAAGGTCAATATGAACAAGTAGTGATACTTCTTCAGCTCTATTACCTTTTCCTAATTGACAGGTAACTTAGTCATTTTTCCTTTGAGATAGTGTTCTTAGACTGTGAGATAAGAATCACCCTTAGCCAGTCTTCATATCTTATCTCTAGGATATATGCACTAATTAATAGATGCCGAAGAATCGTTCATCTAAATACGGTAACCATTTGTCTTAATAGTTTATGATGTGTTACATATACCTTTTCAGCATTACTTAGTGGTTTTGACTTTTTCAGACAAAAGTCCAAGTCTCAGAATCGTATACAAACGTCATATTCACTTTCTTTAAGGCAACTATATTATCGATGTGAAAGTGAATCCATTTGTTCCAACGAATCCGAAAACAGAAAATATATTTCTTCGATATTCAAGGATTAAAATCGAAATTTATTTCCTTATATCACTCCCACTATTTTAGCTAAAATAACCACTTTGTTGTACTACTCTTCATCATGAATGCCCACTACCTTGTTCTTACAAAAGAACTTTAGCTTCCGAGTCAAATACTCGATTAAGAAAGTCTCTAAGATTCATAAGTTAGTGATCCAAATCACTTTCCTTATCCTATGCTTTCTTTTATTAATCTTTTGGTTTAGCCTTTAACTTATTTAGTTTAGATGACTTACACTTGTAGACATTTACCTTCCCATTCTTGGCTTTCTTTAAAGGAAATAGCCGTGAACTAGCAGTTCATTTGAGTAGACACTACTCATAAACTGTGGGATGTCTAGATTGATACCAAATCATTCTCGTCATATTCGAACTAATTTTGTTTAGCCTCTCGTTTAACACACGTGACAGCAGTGACATTCTTATCAATGTCACTTAAGTTTGAAGGCTTAAGAGGAATATCCTCTTCCAAAAAATTAATTTGCATTCTCGATTATTGAGTTCAACGTTCTTGTTGCTTCTCCACTTTTACGAAGTCATTACTAGTCAATTTATCGTGTTTAGAAATTTAGATACTTTCAGATGATATGTAGTTGTAAATAATTTATGACATAAATATAACTCAAATCATACACCACAACATATAATAATTTTAGGAGTTATAAACGTGATGTCATGCATGCAGTTTATCCTACCATTCTAAGGATTTAATCTCACACCTACAGTGCCGCCGACGGGTAGGTCAAAAAGGTGACGATTAAATTGAGACAATCTCTCTCAACAATTAACTGAGAATCAGACATCCCGATTTAATTGCTGATTAACTTCATTTTTCAGCCAAGATATTTCATCGAACAGAATATTTCTACTCAATTCATTAATTCTGGAATTACGCCACCATAAATCAGAAAATGAACTCTATCGATTATAGATATAACTTATTCTCAAAAAGTCGAGTCAAGTTGATAACTGTCCATTGATATAATCATTACATATAAACTAACCCTCAATAGACTATCCGTACTGAAATAGGATTATTTCCGTAAACATTCTTCAATACATCTTATCCTTATTTACCATTAACCCACTAGTGATCAATTAGTTCATAACCAATACGAACTCCCGTGATTGATTAGTTTTAGGGACTAACAAATGAGGGGATTGTCTTTCTACTTCCCGCAGAGGAAGGAATGGATTCCATATCTATGAGACACACACTTCTCACTCATTCTAGAATAGTGCCAACGTGAAAGTGATTCGATTTGCGCCTCTTAGCGATCCTTAACAAACACATCAAACCCTATCCTGAAAACAAGTAGAGTGCTGTAATCACTTGAGATTAAGGTTAATTCATATATGATCATCTTGTGATTTAATAAGATTTCTCAATCACGGAATTATATGAGAAACTCCAGATTAAATCGGTCCATCTATATGACTCTCATCATATATAAATACCCCACTTAGACAACCAATGTCGACGGTCCGGAGAGGACGGTCACACCATAAAGTGTTGGGCGCATTAATGGTGGTTTAATCAATAGACCCCATACTTTGATTAACTTCACCACAGACTGACATTTCAAGCCTATCACCATAAACTTAATCCTCATGTGTGACACACACACTAAGTTATAGTTCTACATATGATACGACTTAGGGTTTTTAGTAGTGTATTACATACAAGCACGAAGCAAGTAATAAGATGAGAATAAATCAGTTATTTATTAATTCTAAAAACAATTACATAAATTGTCTTTGGCGCTACTTCCAATAGGTTTATATAGAGGCTTGTGCCTAGGGTTAGCGTGTAGCGTCTGAGAAGATTGACTCTGACTACCTAGTTCCCTAAGGAAAATATTATGTTTAATTAATCCCTTTATTTTGGAGATAATTATGGTATTCAAATATTCGTATTAAGTGATAAAGATTTGAGCCTTTATGACTCAGGATTCTTTCCATAGCTATCTACTTATTACATACGTGGGAGATATGATTAGAGATTGACTCTTGGCCGATTTGGATGGCGGGCCGAGCTACTCGAGGGAGCAGCCGGTGCAGTGCGGCTCGGACTCTTATGCCTATAGAGTGGTATGTCTGAAAGGGACTTAAGCTGTCTAGTAACGTTGGTCATCGGTTGACCGGGATGTAAACGGTGTCTGACCTTAGGAGGTCAGGCACGGAACCGGAAATAGCCTATGACTATTGAAGGTCTCAGCTAAACATTGATCAACCTAGAAAGGATAGGGCCAACAGCCGGACTACTCCGGTCTGGTCACTAAGGTTCCTGGCACCATCTCTCCCCTTCTTTAATGTCGAGCCACTGAAGAGGTTCCACGGGGTACGCGTTTAGATTACGGCATCGTCACATAGAGTGCGGTACTTGTATCCGAACTTAAGATGATGATAGTCGATACAAATTCATTCCATAGCTCTCTTGTTAGAGTAAACCTTCCTTCTTCAGGCATAGTGTACTTCTTGATAAGATCTTCATCACATAGTAAAATAGGTTCTGCCATGATCAATCTGCTTGGTTTCAATCTCAGTTTTTCTTCTTTGAGTTTTGCAAATTTCAGCTTCAAGTTGCGATTTGAGCTTCTTTTCTTCTTCTACTTCCCCTTTTAGGCATCATTAAGTTGAATCACCAACTCATATGTGAGTTTCATTGGTCCGTAACGCCAATTTGAGAAGTATACAGATTCATTGAGTATGTCGCAAGACCATAAATTCTCTGATTGAGATGCCATTTTGCTTGAGCTTGAATATCTCTATCTTACATTTGTGGTAATCTCCATCTTTGCTTTAAATACAATATCTCAGATGCTAAATTTGTTGAAGTTGGAAACAAAATTTATGTTTTGATGATAATTCATCATATTTATTCAAAGTATTATTTTAACCTCATTGATGAAGTACTAAAGCTAGCTGTTATAGTGAAAAGCTAAAAGATGTCTAGAACTGAATGTTTAGATTTTACTAGAGTCTGATATTTGTATAAGTTACATTAGACAAGCACTGTAATAGTTAGTGTGTCGTAAAATTGATAAACTGGAATTCATCTAGAAAACTGGAAGTCACTAAGACAGACAAACTGACTCAGAATACACCAGTATTGAACTGAAGAAAATAAGCTCGCTGAGGGACACAGACTCAGTTGACTTATCTACAAGATCGAACAAGCGAGGTTCAAACTCGCTTATTGAAGATCAAGAAGCGAGGTTCAAACACAGTTATGAAGATTACAAGTCGAGACTATGAAGTTAGACTTCAGGCAAGATTTTGGTGACCTGAACTGACTTTATGGATCTTGTATGAAGACCTAAGATTCATAAGGACAACGAATTCTTAGATGATATTTTCTTATGGTGTACTCTGATTAAGTCAATTATAATCATAAGGAAAATGGAGTCTTGATATTTGAAGTAGAGTAAAAATCTCGATTAATGCTCCAAGTCGATCAAAAGCGACAAGCGACATTCTCGATGTGTAGAAGCGATCGGAACTCAGTTTACATGTCGACCATCCAACAAGCGATAGTGCGAATCGAGCGTTATAAATGAAGCGATTTTATTGGTTGAGTTCTTGACACATCGTAATGGTCGAAAAAATATAGCCGTTACAAGATAGACATTGATACAAATCAATTGAGCAGGATGAACATTGGACCTCACACTATAAATAGAGGACCGTGCACCAGGATTAACAAAACATATCGAACAATAGCACACAAAGATTTATGACTTTACAAGCATTTTTGTGCATTAGTCTTTCAATTGCTATCATCTCGATGCTATAACAAGATCATATCTAGAATTTCTTCAAGTGTTCAAGCTATAAAAATTTATCAAGAATTAGACACTTTGAAGAACCACCAACGAGAATCAATTTATTGATTCTCATTAACTTTGATTCTACATCAAAGGTTTAGTAATGTGAAGCAAACCGGGAAGGTTTCGCCAAGGCGATTGTTACAAGCGATGAGTGGATTGTGTTTGTGGTGGTAGTTGGTGAAGAGGCATACGTAACCCTTCAAGGACCAGTGTTCAAGCAATTGAAGAGCAGCAATTCTACCTGTTCTACAACTGTTTAGATAGTGAAGCTAGGGATTAGCCAAGGATTATTGTTTAGGACTTTTTGTAACAGTTCACCTCAAGAAGTTCTAGTGGAATTTTCCTCCTGACCACATGGGAAGAGGGGACGTACAAGATTACACCACCTAGAACCTCTATAATATTTTCCTTATTTACTTTACGCTTTTATTTACTTACTCAGCATTTAGTTACAGCATTTTGATAATTGATTGTTATACACTTCACAGTTCACAAACTGACATTCTTTAGAATTCAGTTCAACACACTCAGCTTTCACATAGAATAACAAGATCAAGAAAAAGGCTAGAATTATATCCGCTGCCGTTTGACTCGATTTGACTTAAACTCAGCTTAGTCAGCTTAACTCCACACAAGTTTTAACTAAACCTTAATTTGTTTTAAATCCAGTTTTTAGGGACAAGTTTATTCACCCCCCTCTAAACTTGTGTTAGCCTTTCAAGAGGACCAACAATTGGTATCGAAGCGGTGTTTCTTTAACAAGCCATTGTTAAAAAGCTCATTTGCTCTAATCTCCTCTAGTTGTTCTCATAAAAAGCTCGATTTCAGATTATTAAATAATCGATTTTCACTCACTCACAATGGATAACAATCAGGTATGCAAGACAGATGCTTATGTGTAATATGGGCCAGATTTGTGAATATAAACGTCGAATGCGAGGCTTTTCCGGTGGCTACTCATGACGAAATGATGGGCGTACTCAGCGATGGACCAATTCGGATCACTCACATGCAAGCGATGGTGATAGACAAGTCACGAGTTCCAAAGCCCAAAGCGAGAATGGACTAGTGATGATCACAAGAGAAACAATCTCAACAATGTTACTATGGACTTTATCCTTAGAACTCTTGTGAAAGAACATGTACTTAAAGGTGAAATAATGCACGATTGCTAAAGAAATATGGGACAAACTTGATTAGTTTGTGAAGGAACGACTCAATCAAGGAGAACAAGATCTCGATTGCAAAACAAAAGTTTGAGAATTTCAAGATGAAATGCTGAGAGACCATTGACCAAATGAAAACAAGATTCAGTGCTATAATGGATGAATTAGACTACTCAAAATTGAATACACAAAGAAAGTAATCAACACAAGAATCTTGAAGGCATTACCAATGTCTTTGGAAGATGAAAGTCAACACTATGGAAGAATCTAGAAGACTTGACATCGAAGACTCATTCAAAATCTTCTTAGATTTGAAAGCCTAAAATTCTTTGAAGATTTCACAAGTACAATTGCAATAATTAAAGCTCTAGAAGAACCAAAGACCACAACAATTGCAACAAAGATCAAATGATTCTCAAGAAGCGTCTACTAATAATCTTCAACAGATTGGATGAAATGGAGGAACAAATGGCTCTTATGATGAAGCGAGAATCGGAAGGATGAAGAATGGTCATCCTATAACCCGAAGTTCATTAAGAAGACTCCGAGAAAGAAAAGATGATGAGTATCTTTGCTTCAACCGCAAGAAGCTGGACATTACAAAGTGATTGCCCGGAGGCGACCAGAAGACTCACCAAGAAGAGTTGGAAGGAGAGCACTCCTCATTGGAGATGAGTCGACTATGAAGCCGATGCTTCGAAAGACTATCGGATGACACGGCTTTAATGGCACACATGGAAGATACAAATGAGGTATGTGAATCCAATTCTAAATACTCTTCAGCTCAAATTTCCATGCAAAATGCATGTTCTTCGACTGCTGACTCTGATGAGAGATAAATTAACACTCATTATTATAACATTTCACCCCATTTCTGATACCGTTTTGAGCATTATTGTACCAATTCAAGTCATAATTACTAAGTTTTATCCAAATGTGTAAGTAGTAATTATTATATAAATTATCGTATTTTTATAAGTTTTTTATAAGTTTTGTACGGTTTAATAACCGGAGTGTCGTGTCGGTTCGCTTGGTATTTTGGTAATTTATTGCGGGATTATAGGTTTACCAAGATCCCAAGTGACGACACATTTGAGGCCAAAAACATATCTTTTGAGGAATAGAAGAAGGTGCCGTAAGCTAACGAGTTCAAGCGGATCAATTATCCTTGAGTTAGCCTACCGTAAAATATCTTCGACGGACATTTGACCCAACTTAAAGAATTTTCTGGGAAGAGTTCTTCATGAAAGTTTTAGATCTTCAAATGAGCTTTTCAACGTACTTTGAATCACGTCAATCGGAGGTCTACAACTCATTTTACAAAACATCGATATTTTGTGATTCGGCCTGAACCGGAAAAAAAGCGCGCGGGCCGGAATCTTCATCATTTCAAGCACATGGGAGTCGACAAAGGAATGCATGATTTGTAGCACCAGCACCTGTGGCGCTGGGAAGGAGCCGGCACGCACGCCGGTCCGTCACCTCTATAAATACTCCCCTCGATCCATTTGTTGATTGCCCCAAAATATATATATATATATATATCTCCATATATATTTTCTCTACCTCTCTCTTTTTCTTTTATGTTTTGGGCCCATATATATATATATATATATATATATATATATATATATATATATATATATATGTCTATGTATGTATATATATATATGTATATATTTATATATATAAATAAAGTAGTTATAGTATCGTTGTAATGGCGGAATAATTATCGAAGATTGTTAAAATCGAAGCTTTGTTATACTACATCCGGTGGAAACGACCCGATTCAAAGATTGTAATCGGTAATATATTCTAATATTATTATGTTTACTATTTCTATTTCTATTTATATATTATATATGTTAATTATGTTAAGCTAAAAATATATCTAGCCAAGATATGAATCAATTAGTTAATCTTTTTGTAAAATGGATGATCGAAACCTTTGGTAATAATGATTAAAACCAATTATAATGAATCTCTTTCTATTTGCACTTAATGAAAGTAAAAATTGAATTAGCCACTCGATTTTTACTAGAAACGTAATCTAATGAATTGACAACTCGCGATTAGAATACGAGATCGTAATAGAAAGACCGGAGGTAAAATTGGCCGAGTGAAAATGTGACAACGGAATCCGATTTCCTACCGAAGCGAGCGATTTTTCTTGGGAGAGATAAATCTTATTAAAATTGTGCTCACGATATTATTACGTTAAATCACTGTTTAATTGATATCTTAAAGCGGCCGTATGACAAAGCGGGAGTGACCCATGCTTAAGATGACATTGGACGAGAGGACTAGGCGTATGACAATTTCATACGCTTCGTGTAAGGAGGAGTTGTCTCGCTTAAAGAGTACACGGTTCATACATAATTGACCTCCTTGCATCAAGGAAAAGATATGTCTCATTCAATTTCACTACAAAAAGATATTGATTCAGTAAAGTATTCTTGGCTAGATCCAAAAATATATATATTATCTATTTTTATATTTATATATTTATTTACTGCTTTACTAACAATCTAACTAATCTAACTATCTAACCCGAGGAAAATGGTAAAAACTGCGACTTAGATCGAGTTAATAATAGCTTCTTGGTGTTTAACCACACTTTGAATTATGCCTTCATTTCCCTGAGGATACACGACGACTCACCAGACTAGCACTACAATTTGACCCGGTACATTGCCGGTAAGGATCGTAACACCTAGAAAGGTCCGTCCACTTTCTTGGCGCCGTTGCCGGGGAAACGACGCTAATTCATTGTGTCTATGGTTACTACTTGTATTAGCTCAAAATTCTAGAGGATAAGTCAACACTCTTCTTATCACATTTCTATTTTGTTTTCCGTTGGTATCTACCTTCTTTTAGCTACCAATTTTCTTCTTCTACTAATTTCAAGTTATTTTCTATTTTAGATAGTAGAAAGTAAATGCTGTCGTTTATTTTTGTTGGTACCTACCTATTGGTAAGATACCAATTAAAAAAAATATATATATATATATATATATATATATATATATATATATATATATATATATATATATATATATATATATATATATATAAACTCAGTAAATACCGAGTGGATTCGATAAATACCGAGTGGATTCGGTAATTACTGAGAGAAGAAAAAAAATGTTTTTTTATCGATTTTAAGTGTTATTTTCTATTCGATATTTTCTATTCCACAAGAATTGTCAAATCGATTACTGAAAATGGTGAAACCGTTGGTGAAACACTCTGAACAAGGGATTGCTCATGCTCAAGGGCATGGCCAAAACCTTAATCGAAATTTACCTCAACCTAATAACTAATCGAGAATAATAGAAATAATCGAATCGAATAAGCATACTCGTCAAACCAAATTTAACTTGAGACCTATATGTGATCGGACCGTAGAAGGTACGATTAATAATCCAATTCGTTTACCCAATAAAGGAGCAATTAATTTGAAATAAAATCTCATCTTTTGGGTTTAATTGACACAAAGAGCCCAATTTCTAGGAGAAGATGATGAGGATCCACATCATCATCTCTATCTTTCAAAGAATTGTGTATCTGACCAAAAAGTCATGGTGCTCATCGGGAATTAACGAGGATGTCTATGTTTTCTTTTTCTTTATAAGGAAGAGCACGAGATTGGTTTCTGTCACTTCCACATCATTCATTGACTAGTTGGGAGGATATTCAAACCGAGTTCTTAAAGCGATATTTTACTCCTGTAAAAATTGGAATTAATAGTCGAGATTGCTAATTTTAGACAAGGA